>JANIHZ010148565.1:0-10421 GCA_027478365.1 Erythroxylum rufum
GCCGCGGTATAACCCGCAAACACACGCCGCAGTATAACCTGCAAACACACGCCGCAGTATAACCTGCAAACACCTACTGGTGGGGTGTGGGGTGTGGGGTCCAACAAATTTAGTCTCTAAGACTTTAAATTTGTGGATGGAAGTTGAGTATATTGTACTGTTCAGTGTAATAATAGTCAAAAAATGTTTGATGCATAACTTTCAGATTTCTGAACCAAAGTGAATGATTTTGCTGTCATTAGAAACTTATGACAATGAGGAACAAATGTTCTGAAGAAGTCAAATTGAAATTCTGATTTGAAGTTTCCCAAAATCTGTTCTGAAATAGGAGAAATGGGTTTGATTATGATGACTGACTGGTGGGGGCACGCTGCCTTGTGGGATAATCATTCAGATGTCACTTAGGAGCTCAGGCAAGTGTCTCATGAGGACGGGGTGTCCAACATTCTAACTGCATCTTCCGACATCTGATGGTACCTAAAGGTATCACAAAATTCTAAGAAGTTCATTATATGCGCGTTGGGGTCTTCGTTTGCTAGTCCATAAAATTGCACGTTCTATTGAAACATGTTCAAGAGAGCTGGTTTAATTTTAAATGATGTGGCTTGTACTGGTGGTCTAGCTACTCCTTTATTAGCCACATTGAACCTATTTTATAAAGTCCGTAAGGGTCCTATGTTGTCTTCCTTGGTTCACTCCATGGTCCAAATCCTGCTGAAATTTCTTAGCCATTGTTGTCTTTGCGATTTCTTCTTCTTCGTTAAGCCGAGCTTTCCTAATGGCTCATTATAGTCGAGTGATGCCTAAATATAATTTTTGAGTTGTGCGACTAAAATTTCTCGCTACTCTTGTGTTCATGCAAGAGCACGATTTCAAAAATAGAAAAGAAAGAACGAAAATAAAAATTAAAACAAAACTAAACGCCTTAAACTATAGAACTAAACTAATCACCTTCCCAACAATGGCGCCAAAACCTTGATCATGGTTTTTCGATATGTGTAGTTTTAATACTTTAACCTTGATATTTTGCAAGCGTATGGGTCGTTCACGTAGTATATAAGGCGTTGATCCCACGAGCAGCATTAATCTAATCCTAAAATCTAAGGCCAAAACTAATCGCAGAAATTCAAATTTAACTAAACTAAAACAATGATGCAATTTAATCAATTGATTCAATTAAACAACTCAATTTAAGAAGTAATCACAAAATATTAATAAATCAGCAAATTGCAACACACATATATAGAATCAACCTAAGGAACTACCAATTGAGAGAAAGGGGAATTTTTACTTATCTTCAACATTAATCTAATTAATTATGAATTGTCAAACTATTGGTCCTGGACAATCCTAGGGTTAATTACTCTCTCTCTAGTCATAACTAATAGATCTAAATTATAAACCCTAATTAGATTATGGAAAATTGCAATTTCTCAATTCACAATTTGTCCAACCCCTAATTAGATCTAAAGTTTTCCAATAGACTACCTGGAACTTATGTGAGATCTCTCTTCACACAATTATCGATATGATTGATTTTTCCTTTTTATTAAATTACCTATCTCTTATTAGCTCAATTTAATTATTTTGCGTTCGATTCACCCTCTCAGTCTATCACTGAATTATGCAACTACAGAAATGAATCACAATGAATCTAAATAACATAAACAATCATATTTTTATTGAATCAAAGATACAAACAACCCAAAGGTGAGTTTAGACATTCCTCAACATTCATAAAATCCTATCTTAATAGCTATTCCAATTCTATACATAAATAAAATTGAAATGCACCAAAAACCATAGCTGAACGGATGACGGAGTCAGCAACATCGAGAAACCTCCTATTACGGGAAGTACTTCACGTCCACTTGTTCTCCACATCTCTCTTCCTTCATCTCGTTCTCAATCTCTCGATGAACTCTCCCTAGGGTTTCTTGATGGTGGCTAATACAAGAAGCTCCTTATCTCTTTTGTCTTATTCTTTATGTACTTGATGCGTGCTAGGCAGCCCTAGGGTTTTTTCAGGGTCGCCAGGTTCAAAAAATCCCTCAAAAATTGACTTTTCTGTGTGTTTGTACGTTTGTACGAGCAGGCAAAGTTTTATGCTTCTATCAAGATCGTGATGATTTGGCCACGATCGTGGGCTGTCTCCCTTGCTTCTGTCAAGATCGTGGCAGATGGGCCATAATCGTGGGTCGTTGTTTTGGTTCAAGTCTCTCTGAAACTTCTTCGTTCTTCATTGTTGAACCTGAAACATTAACAAACACATCATGGTACCTCAAAGACATAATAATTAAGCTTAAATGCTTGTACTAACCCATATAAACACTTAAACAAAAATAATTTAACATAATTCTATAGAAAACACATACTAAACAATCGAATAAACAAATAAACACATATCAAACTATACCCTAAAACATTCTGTATTTCAAACTTATCAAGCACCAACTTATCTTCGCAATCTATATCATCACCTTATAAGGGAGAGAGGAGTTCTCACTTATTTTCAGAAGCTCAAATGATATCTAGGCCATGTCACAACAATGGTGGGAGTTATTACTGCAATCATGAATATCGGACACCAACATATATATGGGAGCAGCCAAGCATGTATAACCAACGTCACGGTGCACTATATGAAAGCAACTATAATTCAAAATGAAGCAACTCTTACGCCTATGGATGGGACAATTACACTCAATAATCTCCAATTAACGAGCCAGCTCTTGAAGGCATGATGGATGACTTTATTCAAGATTGATACTATCTGAAGAGATCTAAAGGAGTTTGCCTAGTACTACTGAAACAGACCCTACAGAATGTGGAATTGTAATCACCCTTAGAAGTGAAAAAGAGTTCCCAGTAGAAGAAGAAGAGGAAGAGGAAGAGGAAGCAAATATAAAGATAAATTAATAAAATACATTATGGAATTAAAGAAAGCCGACTTGAATTCGAAGAAGAGGTTTATTCACTTGAATATCTTGAGCCTAACGTAGAATACTATTTGAGCCTATTAACACAACAGAGTAAAGAAAAGATGATAATTGGCTTCATAGATTAAGAGGCATTCCACACAAGTGAATAGGTAATTTCTACTATTGTAGAGCAGGACGAAGATATGGCAGAGGCAGCAGACGTAGAAGAAGAAGAGGTCTCCATCCAAGAAAAGGAAGTAGAGGAGTGGCAGGACATAATTAAAGAAGATAAACTAGGAAGAAGAAGAAGAGTGGACAGAGGTGGTTAATGAAGATTGGAAGAGGAACCAAGTAAACGGAACTACTGATAAGGTGTTGGTTGTGACCTTAAGTACAAAAGGTTCCCACTTCCTCAAAGACAAACTTTTTGAGTCAACCAACGATTCAGGGAATTTTATCATTCCCCCTTTAATTAATAGTTTTTCATTAAAAAGAACATTAATGCTTATGATCAGATTTATTAACTTAATCAATAATGTTCTTATGATTATCTTACAACAGGTGGCTTACTTGTAGGCTATAAAACTTCTTTGTAGACTAAACGGTGAAAACAAGCCACTAATTATTGATCTAGGATGAAGTTGAGTATAAATTTTACGTCGAGCTAACTACGTTAAATAAGCGCTGTATAGGAGGCAACCCATGTAACATCTCGTTCCCATACTAAGGGTTAGAACCCTAGATTTCTTGCAATTGAGAAATAGCAATAAGAGATTTAAAAAATGTATTTCTTGCTCGTACATAATGTTAGCATCACACACACGTGAATTTTGATTTTTGCACATTAAAATGACTATACATGCATTCATTGATATTTTTCGGGTATAATTAATCTATAAATGTGATTACTTTTGAAATTGTGAATTATATGTGTTAAAAATTGATTTGGAGATTATATATATTGACTCTGAATTTTTGGTAAAAATTTGAGAGTTTATTGAAATTAAAGGTATTTTTGGACTAGGAAAAATACCAAGTGGCAGAATAATTAATGAATAGTGGTAGAAATAAATGTCAAATGGCAGTAGAAATTTTAATATGTGACATTAAGATTTAATGACAAGTGTCATTGATAATTGAGAGACAATTGAAGTAGAAATTAGAGACAAATGGACTAGTTAATAAAACACCAAAAAGAGACCTTGATAGAATGACGTGCTTGTCACTTGCCACACCACATGTTTAAGTCACGAATTTATTAAATGAAAGGCCGTATTTTGGGTCTTTCACTTACTAAACACGACATATGCTTCATTTTTTCATCTTTTTCATTTTCTTCATTCATTCTCACCTTCTCACGACACTCTCTTCTCCAAAACCACAAGGTTGAACTTGTTTTCTTCCATTACTAGCCCTTAACTATCTTGTTATCTCCTTTTTGCTAAAAGACCCAACCCATTTCACCTTAAAAGTTGATTTTTGTGGATGTTGAAGGAGCTAGGGTTCTTGGAGATTCTTGAAGAAGCCTTGGGTAAATCAAGTAAGAAACCTATTAGTCTTCATGGATTTGATGAATGAAGCATGTTTTGATGATAGTTAAGAGCTGAATGATCATAAAATAAGGATGCGTTCATGCAAAAACATGAATGAGAAATGTGGATAGAATCATGTCTTGCTTTGGTGTTTTGATGAGTAATAGATTATGGAATGATATAATGTTGGATTAATTGAGTAAATGGTGTTTAAAGGGTGCTGGAAAAGTGCTAGCTGTAACATTTTCCATTGATTATGCATTAATGATTTAGCCATAACTTATTCTGTAGAGACATATGGCTACATTTTGTATGAAGACATCGAGTTCAAATTCTGTCTTTAAGAGTTTCGATTTTGACCTGAAGTTGAGTACTGGGTGTAGGAAAAAGTGTAGAAAATTTGGATAAATAATGGGTTTTTGTTCTGTTTTCTTGATGAATTAATGTGAATCTCTTTGGGTGTTTTTATGATCAAATAAAATGAGTATAGAGCTAAAGAAAGGGAGTAATGTGGTATCTTGAAATGGGGAGAATTGAGGTGATAGTTAGAAGTGAAATGAAAGTGAAAATGAAGTTGAATATGTGTAGGGAGTTGATGATGAATGTGTATATATGTGTATGTTCTGTTATTAGTGTTCATGATCAATCATGGACTATAATTTGTTTATAGATGATATTGAGTTGAAATGGAGTTAGAATGATGGGAAAATGAGGAGAAATTGAATTAGAAATGATAGATAAGATTAAGGTAGTGAGTGTAGTAAGTAAAGAGTTAAAATCTGGAAAATTGGAAGATGAGTCATGATTGTGCTTTTGTGAAAGTTCGTCGTGATCAACTTGAAGGATTTCCTCTCTGGAAAAGTTCGCCACGGCTAACTCTTGGGTTCACCGCGGCCAACTTGTAGGAATTCACGAGGAATTTTCCTCTCTAGAAAAGTTCGTCGCGGCCAACTTTCCTACATAACTTGAACATGCTTCGGTATTTTAGGCATAAATTGTTCTATAGTTATCCAAATGGAATGATTTTTTTATTTGGAATAAACAAGAGACATATGGCTACAAATTTTCTAATGAAATCTAGTTTTAATTCAGTCTCTAAAAAATTCAATTTCTGGATCCAAGTTGAGTATAGGGCACTATTTTAGTATAAGAATAGTCCGAAAATGTTTGTGGTATAACTTTCAGATTACAGAACCCAATTGAATTATTTTTGTGTCATTAGAAACTTAAGACAATGCGGAACATGTTTCTAGGAGAAACTGTTATCAAATTACTTCATTTACCTAATCATAATGATCATGGAAAATTGACCCGAAGGTTTGAAATTTTAGAGGTGATATAGGAAAGAATGAGAATTTGGATATTGTATGATTATATAATGTTAGAATTAGTGAATGGATTGTTGATATTAAAGCATCAAAAACATGTATATAATAGAAATTAAGAGGTTCATATGATTGTAATTGTTATTCAAAGGAGTTGAGTAATGAGTATCTAGTAAAAATGAATGAGAATTGATTATTATGAAGGCAAATAATGCTAAATATGAGAATGCGCATAAGATTTCAAATTTGAAAAGATACCCGGGATTGTCATTGAGCATGCATTGTACATATTCCATATACACATTTGTGCTTAAATGAATACTATAATTCCACAATTAATAATGTGTGTGTGCAATGTGTGTATTGTATAATTTTGATGTGCAGGATAAATGTCCACTTTCAAACGTTTCCAGATCTTGGAAACAACTACTAATCTGAAGCATACTGTGAGTCAACCTAGATTGTAGCACCCCACTCCCCTAAGACACGTACCTAACATCTATGGGTGATATTCAAGTTCATGTCCTGCGAGGGTGGCGTGTTATCCCACTTAATCAGTCAAAACTCAGTATAATTTTTTTAAACCACAAACATGGTATATGGAAATCAATCCTCAAAAAGGGCCCACTTTATTTCGTAAACATTTTTGAAATCATTAGAATTTCGTTAATCACTAGGGCCTATTTCGGAAACAAAACACTTACAATCATAATGTCAATATAACATGATTACATTCGCATACACATTGTACAAAAATTTCAAAATACATTCCTTAATACAAAATTTGCGAAAAATACAATTCAATACGAAAATGATCCCGATCTCCATTCCTCACTTGAATATAGTAGGTATACTCCCGTTGCCTAACGGGGTATTCTTCTGAGTCTTGAAAAATATTTACAAATTTTAGGTGAGTTTTGCGAACTTAATGAGTGACCATTATCGATGGCTCACCCCAATCATGTAACACATAACTCACATCATTTCTCATTTTCCACTTCACATTCAATACAATTTAATCACTCATATTATACATATGCAGTGCATATGAAACCTACTTTCCAATTGTTACTTTGTTGTGACCGAGTGCCTAATTGTCCCGTATCCATTGGATACCAGGCTCATTACTAACTGTCCCTTATCCGATGGGGATACACGGCTCATTATCCATAGTGAGCCATAGGCTCTTAATCACTCTTGAGCTCGAGAATCTTTTTGCACATTGAGCTTTAAGCCCTGATTGGTGGCTTCTCTGGTCACAACTGCCATTATGTTTCATGCATTCATGAAATGGAATGCATCAATTGCAATTGCTTGTTCTCATTCACTCACATTCACATATCATCGGGCCTTAGTCCGGCATTCAACATTAAATTTGAGAATCACAATTTCATTCATATGCAAATGCACATTCAAACACATTTATCAATCAATTTACATACACTTAGTTTATCTAATTCACATTCAATGAGCACTTCAATATTTCATTCATACATCACATTCATCGGACCTTCTGTCCGGAAACCAACACAATAAATCACATTCACATAATCATTCAGTAGTCAATCAATACAAAAATTCAACCAAATAAACAATGAAATGAGGCCATCTAGGTCTACTTACAATACGCTCCAGATTAGCAAGTGCTTCCAAATTCCAGAAACGCCTGAATGCGGACGTTTAACCTACACATCCCATTTATGCAATGCACACATACATATATTAATAATTGCACAATTGTAAACATTTATTTATGTACACTTGTGTATATGGATTATGTACAATGCGTGTTCATGACAATCCCGGATATCACTCTATCATTCACATCCCATAAACATTCATTTTCCCAAACTCATATAAGTACCATTTATACTTATGGTTTATTCCTTAATAAAATCATTATAATCTAATTTCATAACCCAACGAATCATTTCAGGTTTTTCTACAAACACTAACTTTTGGGTCTACTATTCTTGATCATTTATATAGTGAAAATGAAGTAATTTGGGAACACTTTCTCTTAAAAAATTATCCTTCTATCTCATAAGTTTCTAATGACACCAAAATCATTCAATTTGGTTCAATAATGTGAAAGTTATACCACAAACATCTTCGGATTACTTTTATTCTAAGATAGTACCCTATACTCAACTTCCACCCAAAAACTGAAACTCTTAAAATCCGATTCAGAATTTGATTTCTTCATATAATGTGTAGCCTATGTCTCTAGTTTACTCCAAATCAAGAATCAGTCCATTTCGATAAGTACAGAGGAAGATACGGTCAAAATAGGTTACTCCAAAGCAAGAATCAATCCATTTCGATAAGTACATAGGAAGATAGGGTCAAAATACTGAAACATGTTCGGTGCAGAGAAAAGTTCATCGTGGCGAAGTCAGAAGTTTGCCGCGGCAAACTCCTCCAGAGAGGAATTCTCATGAAATTTTGACAAGTTCGCCACAGCGAACTTTACCCGAAAGAAATCCTAGCTAAATCCTTCGAGTTCGCTGCGGCGAAACAAGGGGTGCTGCGACGAACTTCCACAGACGCATACCCATTTCAGCACTCTCCTCCCATTTTCTAGAATTTTCACATCTAACATCTTAGACCTAACACAACTTATGCCAATATCTCTTTTTCTTCCTCATCACTCCTCATTCTCAACTCCATTTCAAATCAAAACATTCATAAATCAATTCATGATCTATATTTTCTCATTATCCAAAGAAAGAACATATTCATTTTCCCATTCATAATTGATTTTCTACACTTATCCTAACACCATTATATGGATCATCCAACTTCCAAAACATCCCTATAACAAATCATGGGTCATTAATGATCATTCACAATCACAAAAACTTGACGTTTACATAGATTTTTCACCATCCACATCACACACACACAACTCACATAATCAAATTATCAATCCCACATTTCTCACCATTCTAGTTCCATTTTAACAATACCTATAACATTTAAAGCATAACTTACTTGGTTTCAATTCAAATTCTTCAAAAGCAACACTAGCCCTAGCTCCCAAGCATCACACGTTCATCATCTTCTTGAAGGAGGTAAGGATAGGTTTTTTTTGTGGCAAATTGAAGAAACAATATGATGGAAGTAGCAATTGAAGGATGGAAGCAAGATGTAACTTGATGGAGGTTTAGGTGAGTCAAGAATCATGAAGGACAAGAAAGGAAGAAGAGAAGAAGAGAACCAAAAGCAAAACACCTAAGCTTCTTTTAAACAAGAAGCATTGTGAGAGACAAAACCAAAAAGGGGGTCTTTTAAAATTTAAGGGTTAGTGGACTTGTTGGACCCCGAACTTTTCTTGGAAGCTAGAACTGTTAAATGAGGAATTGTTGGTGATTCTTCATGTGTATAGAAAAAGGAGAATTCTTGAAATTGAAATGAAGTAGAAAAGATTGATTGAATCAAAGTGAGAGGATCGGTTAAAAGAGTATGAGTTGGATATTTTACTGAACATGCTTCAGTATTTTGATGATATCTTGAGCTATAGAGCTCTGAATGAGGTGTTTCTTATTTCTAAATAAACTAGGGAATAAGAGCTACCATTTTGAAGAAGTCAATTGTGATTATTATCATTCTACTGTGTGGGCTCGCCCTTTGTGACTTGAGATGTTATGAGAATGAGGATGGAACGATGAGGGTTAAAGAGATTCTAAGGTAAAGGAAAAAAAAACCCTATAAGGAAGAGTTTGGAAACCCGCTTACTCTTTTTGACTCCGGATCGATTGTTGGGCTTGGAAACAGGAATTGAATGTTTAAGGAGTAATGAAAAAGATCACATTTCATGTTTTCGCAAGCGTTGGACTCCAGAAACAAGTGGGTTCCAACATATCATCTTCTTCATTGGCACAAGAAAACCCATCCTTACCACCTTAAGAAGATGAGGATCGTGTGATGTTTAGGAGCTAGGGTTGAGTGAGATTATAAAGATTTGGGAGCTAAATCAAGTAAGAATCTTGTCAAATATCATGGATTTTGGTTAAATGAAGCAATTGTGATGATATTTAGAAGTTAATTTCATGAAATGGTGTTTTGGGTATATGGGAGTCGTGAATAGTAAAGGGTCTGTAAAATTTCTTGTTTAATTGATGAGTAATGATTTATAGAGATGATTTTTGAGGTTGAATGATCATCAAAGTGATGTTTGGATGAGTGTAGAAAATTGCTTATGAATGGGTATATATATATATATATGCTCTATTTTTGGTTAATGATCAATTATAGATCGTGAATTATTTGTGAGTGATTTATTGAGTTGTATTGGGTAGAGAATGATGAGGAAATGAAATGGAAGAGATAATGTTGGACCCCCGCCCTTGTGAGTCACGTGCCGACGTCCTACATGACATCTAGGCTTGCATCCCACAAGGTAGGAATTCCTCGCCAGGTCAAACCTAAAAAACGAACTCATTTCAATTCACGTTCGAACCGATCTTGAATATATCACCCAAATTTCCTTATGAAAATTTGAAATTCTTAGGGCCTAAAGTAAAATCCAATTCCTAAGATTAAAAAGAAATTCCATGCCTCTAGATCATTCAAGCACCCAAGAATGCAACAATTTTGCAATTTATCAAAATCATAAGTCAAACAAATTCCCATTCATTCCA
>JANIHZ010148583.1:0-10421 GCA_027478365.1 Erythroxylum rufum
TATTCGTGATGTGTTTAAAATTGTTATTATTATTATTTGTTAATTTTTTAACTTATACAAATTATTCGTAATAAATTTATTAATGAATTACATATTTCTAATCATCTTAAGGATTAGGGACATTTTCGTCATTGTCACAATTTTTCTGTTATGTCTATTGCAACTAAACACATTTTGTCCTCGAGACGGAGACAATTTTTTCTGTTCTGTCTACCATAACCAAACAACTCACTGTCTCCAACTTTTGTTCTGTTCCGTCTCCAAATTTTTGTTTCGTTCTATCTCCAACTACCTCAGACAGCAACCATACGTAGCGTAATTGCCCTAACAAGCTATCAACATTGTGTGATTTTGCCATAAATAACAATTATGTTTTGTTAGGGTCTATTAGAAACTAAATTAAAGTAGGAAAACATTTTGAAGCTTAAAGCTATGGGAAGCTATTAGACATCCCTATCTAATGACCGATATCATTTCTTGGGTACAGTTATTTTGGCCTTCAACTCTAACAAAGTTTTGGTCAATCTGGTAAGCTCATCAAACTAGATGAGGCACCTAAAATTTACCTTGATCCAGATGAATTGCATACTATATGTTACATTTATATATATGCCTCTAACTTTATTTTCCAGAGGAGAGACTTATGGTAGAAACTAAAGGACTTACAACCTACTGTACAAGGGCCATGATTACTTCTTAGAGACTTTAATGCAATTTTTCATAGGAACGTAGTAGATGGGTATACAAGCCAAAGAACATTCAACGCTGACCTAAAATAATGTGTCCAAGATATTGGGGTTACTAATTTCAAGATAGAGGGTTGGTTCTATAATCATAATATTTTTTGGATGTTAAGGGAGAAACTAGAGAGAGCTCTAGTAAATGAAGAATGGTTTGATGTATTCCCTGATAGCAAAGCAACCTTTAAAGCACAATGAATTTTTAACCACTGTCCCATTCTCATTAAAAACCTGGATGTTCTCAGAATCCTAAAGCAACCCTTCAGTTTAACAACCATCAGGTAGAAGAAGAAAGGCATCAAGAGGCCATTCAAAAAGGTATCCAAATAAGGATTTCAGGTAGTAAGTTGTTCATATATATGTCAAGAGTATCCAAAGTATAAAGAATGAGATGAAAAAAAAAGAACATTAAATGATATAACACTTTTGAACAAGTTGAAGCAATTAACGCTAAAATAGACTGTTGCATGCATGCCTTGGTCCCATGCCTTAGTATAATGGTTGCATTGATTGGTTGTCAAAGAAGGCTACATGGTTGCTTTGTTAAAGAGGAAGACTTTTTGATTGGCTGCATGGATTTAATTGTTGTTATGGGCGTCTTTATGCAAATTCAACATTATCAACTTGGTGGGCGTGAAATGAATGTCAAATGTAGTTGGTGAAGAAATCAACAATTTATGGCCGTCAGCTTTGAAGTTTTTGGGCGACGATTCTTCAGGGCTTCACCTATAAATAGGTTGCATGCTGATAGAGAAAAATATCATTCATTCATTTCCTTTATGAAATCCTCTATCCTCTCTGTACCATTCTCCACAAATTAGTAAAAGTGCTCACTCTCCGGCCGTGGACGTAGGTCACATTGACCGAACCACGTAAATCTTTTTGTCCTGTCCTATTTTTTTTTGCTATCTTTATTGTCGTTATTATTTGTCGGGCTATTAACTTCAACCAAGATCTGATCCGAGGACATTTTATCATAACAAAAACAATAGCCTATAATCGAGAAAAAGTTGGAGAATTTTCATCTCTAAATTTAAATTAAAGTTATATAACTAATTAATTCTTTAAATTCTATGAAACTACATATGTCGGAATATACCAACTTCAACTTTGTCTTTCTCCTTGTAGACTTCTTATGGAAAGACATTTGATGCTACTTTCCAGCGACACAGTAATTTTAGAGGTTAAGAGAAATCATAGTCTTCGTAGGAATAAGTGGTCTTCCAGCTAACAATTTAATATCCTTCTCATTAATGTGTCATAATCTCCAGTGTCACAAATCTTATGAAGTGTTTTCTTGGACAACATGTAATTATCTAACGTATACTTTTAAGTGTCTTTTATAGGGTGCAACACATTATACAATGAGTAACAATTAATGTTCCTTTAGATAGTTCTCACTTGTCATCACCAAAAGTATGTCGGTATTCCTCGTAGTCAAGCACATTCACAGGCAACAAATTTAGACACAAGTCTAGAATGTATGGTACACCTCTCATGATCAACACACACCCAACATCAATTTGAACTTTAATGCCACCTATGCCGACGACATTGATGGAGCTCTGATTACTCATCTTTACACTTTCAAAATCATCATATATTATAGTTGGTGAAGTACTCTATTGGAATACAATGATAGGACACCCCCATATCAACAAGCCATTTAGACTCACCGGTCGCACAAATCAACAACATTTAATCATTTGTGTTTGATATCATTTTATCAATGTTGTTATCATCTTCGTCCTTCTAGTTATCTTACTTCTTCTTGTCTTTTTTCCATATATAACAGAATTTTTCTATGTGACTAGGTTTGGTGCAGTAGTGACAAGGTTTGGCCTTTTTACATCTCTAAACTCCGTCCTGTTCTTTGACTTATGTTGCCTTTGAAATCTATGCTCTTGCTTGTTTCTCTCCTTTTTACAAAGAGCTTGGACGTTATCGACATTGATCTTTTCCTCCTTAGCTCTTCATTGAACATGCTATCTTTGATCATATTCCAAGAAAGCATATCATTCGGAGTGGAGTTGTTGATATTCACAACCAAAATTTTCTAATTATTCGAAAAAGAATTTAATAGAAACAAAGATTGTAGTTCATCATTGAGGATGATCTTCATCATAATCAACTTTGTTGATGATGTCCTAAAACTCTTTAAGAAGCTCACACGGATTTCTCAGCCTTCAACTTCAGTTTCACAAGTCTTCTAACTTCTTTCATAGCTCAAAATGATTAGTCTTTTGGGATATGTTTCATAAGGAGTTCTATTGAAATCAAGAAATATAGGCGTTCTATTTCTCGATGGGAACAAGGGAAGGGATATAACGACTAAATATGTTGATATCTATCCAATGTTCAATAGTTCTCAAGGTTTCTGCTTCATCTTCTCCCACATTTTGTCTATCTTTTTCTCCAGCTTAGATGGGACATCGTCTTTTATACTTTTTTTCACATAAGTTGGATCATAGAGATTCTTATAATACTGAAGATCTTTCATCACAAGTCTCCATATCGAGTAGTTGGTTGATGTCAAGTTCATTATAGAGCTATTGCCACTTTTTATACTTATGGCTCTGATACCACTGGTTGAGACTTTAAGCAATAATGCTCACACGATCAATGAGATCACTTAACCATTTGTGCTTGATGTCATTTTATCAGTGATGTTATCATCTCCATCCTCTGGTTATCTTACTTCTTCTTGTCTCTTTTCCATTTATAGTAGAACTTTTCTATGTGACTATTTTTAGTGCAGCAGTGACACGTTTGGTCTTTTCTACCATCTCTAGACTTCGTTCTGTTCTTTGACTTACATTGTCTTTTAGAACCTCTGCTCTTGCTTTTCTCTCTATTTTCAACCAAGAGTTTGTACGTTATCGACAATGATCTTTTTCCTTCTTTAGCTCTTCATTGAACATGCTATCTTTGATCATATTCAAAGAAAGCATATCATTCGGAGTGGAGTTGTTGATATTCACAACCAAAATTTTCTAATTATCGGAAAAAGAATTCAACAGAAACAAAGCTTGTAGTTCATCATTGAGGATGATCTTCATCATAATCAACTTTGTTGATGATGTCTTAAAACTCTTTGAGAAGCTCACATTGATTTCTCATCCTTCAACTTCAGTTTCATAAGGTTTCTAACTTCTTCCATAGCTCAAAATGATTCGTATTTTGGGATATGTGACTGAATATGTTGATATCTATCCAACGTTCAATAGTTCTCAAGGTTTCTGCTTCATCTTCTCCCACTTTTTATCTATCTTTTTCTCCATCTTAGACAAGACGTCGTCTTTTATATTTTTTTTCACATAAGTTGGATCATAGAGATCCTTATAATACCGGAGATCTTTCATCATAAATCTCCATGTCAAGTAGTTGGTTGATGTCAACTTCATTATAGAACTATTGCCACTCTTTATACTTATGGTTCTGATACCACTTATTGAGACTTTAAGCAATAATGCTCACACGATCAATGAGATCACTTAACTAATAGCAAACTACTTAGATGATATAAATAACGACAAGAAAAAATTAGACACATAATTTTACCAATAAAAAATCCTCTATAATCCAATAATAGCAATATACGAGCATTAATATTTCAATAAAAAAAATACCTTAAAAAATAATCAAAGTTAAATTCTAGCTTTCTTAAAGCTCCTCTCTAATTTCTAGAATTCAGTATAAATTGACACACGCACGGACGTACTAATACTACTCCTAAACAAATTCAAGAAATAAAAAATTTACAAAACTGCAGTTGATGAAAGTTATTTAGACTCTCCAACTCTTCTATCATCCTGTGTTTTTGTCCTGTGCAACTTCTGTCTCTCAGACTTATCTTTAAATTTTAAAAGAATAAAAATTTACTCATAGCCTTGACACGAATTTTTCTCCATCATTGACATGGGCATGCGCCTCTCAGGCACATACTCTAAAAATAATTTAAACTCATCGGTTTTTGCCTCAAATTTGCCTTAATTTTATTCATTTTGATTCATGAGACAACTGACACTTTTGGAATATAAATTATCCTTTAAATTTTTATTGCAAAAAAAATTGAGAAAAAATAAATATTTTATTCCAATAAAAAATTAGTAAGTTTATTCCATTCAAAAATCAAAATGACAACAAAATAGGAAAATTTATGACTATAGTCGAATTGATTTCATGATTATAAGTTCGTACTACACTAAATTGGGCTAAAACAATTTAAGTAATATCCAATATAGATCTAACTCAAGGCTGGGATTTTTCTCTTTTTGTATTTAAAATGCATTATTTAATAATACAATTTTCATATATCATGCACTGAGATGATATTAAAGATTAGTTAGTCCTTATTTAATGATTATTAGTAATTATATTATTGAATAAAATATATTTTTATTTATTTATAATATTCTTATTATAAATACACACCAATAGAAAACCAATATTTTTTTTTACAATAATTAGCTCCTCGAAACCAACCCCACCTCTTTCATCTCGAAACTTAACCTATTCATGTGCTAAATACACGAGAATCTCACAATAAAACACTCGTGGAGCCAACTTCAAGAGTAAGACATACACTGCTGTATATATGTAAACTGATTCAGATACAACCATGAAAGAGCTAGCATAAGTCCTACTTATGGGGACCAGGTCCGTTGAGATGCATCGGGTGTGTGGGATTTGGTTTTGACGGTGATCTAACGCCGGCCGGTGGACCTCCGCTTACCTTGCCGGAGTGTTGAAGAGAAGCCAGTTTTGGTTGGGTAAAGCCTAGTTCACTCAACAGGCGCTGGCTGTCAAGTTTCTTCGAAGTAACCATGACTCTTGCATCAGATGATCTGCTGCAAACTAGAATCATGAACGCAATCATGAAGACAGATACAAGTTGCGTTCCTCTTTGATTTTTCATGGAAAACGTTAGAAAGAGATGAAAAGATAAATAAGTGAAAAGTACCATAAACCTAAAATCTAATGCCTTAAGGGAGGGTATAACTATAACGAAAGGAAAGAGTTTGACAGAGCACTGTGGTTTCTTTTGTTCCATGTGGCTCTATTTATAGACCAGGTCTTTTTTGGCATATCCAAAGTCTCGCAATAGTAAACGGCTGTCCATCTTTTCTCAAGTAGCCATTGCTCTTGCCTTCACTGACCTACTGCTTGCAATCACAAGTTTCCAATGACTTTGTACAGAAGATTAAGGTTTAGAAACATCAATTTTAGGTACATATCTACAACCTTATTTGATAAGAAAGACCAACAACAAGAAGAAAGCTAGTATATGATCCCTAATCATGCGAACTACGCCAAGGTTTATGATTATGGCTGTGTAGGGTTTGGTGCTGACGGTGATAATGGCTTCACATTAGTCTCGACCTGGTCTTTTTTGGAATATCCAAAGCCTCGCAATTGTAAACGGCTGCCCATCTTTTCTCGAGTAGCCATTGCTCTAGTCTCCACTGACCTACAGCCTGCAATCACCAGTATTATGAGAATCACAGCTACATATCTTTGATTTTCCATCTGATATATATGTACATATATAGTTGGAATATGGAGCTACCAGGTTGAGAGGAAAGTAGAGTTATAGAAATAAGGTGAAGTGTTTTATGGTTCTTGTAAGGTGCTCTTTATATATGTACAGAGCAGTGTGAACTGTGAAGGCTGAAAATGTCTGTTGGCTTCTGCGAAAAGTTCAGCAATCTAATATATTTTAATTTTATGTCAAAAAGATAAGAGTTGAAGACTGAACAAGTTACTTGGTAAGCACGTTAACTATATAATCTAAATTTCATTTATTTGTATAACTAAATAGTTCGTCAATAAGAGTTGAAGATGAGCAAGTTACTTGGTAAACACGTAAACGGTATAATCTAAATTTCATTTATCTGTATAACTAAATAGTTCGTCAAATTAAAGGCTATCGTCTCTCTTTTGTGGGGTTTTGCATACTTAATTCAATAAAACAATAGCCTAAAATCTAGAAAAAAGTTGGAGAATTTTCATCTCTAAATTTAAATTAAAGTTATAGTAAACTAATTAATTCATTAAATTCTATGAAACTACATATGTTGGAATATACCAACTTCAACTCCGTCTTTCTCCTTGTAGACTTCTTATGCAAAGACATTCGATGCTGCTTTGCAGCGACACAATAATTTTAGAGGCTAAGAGAAATCATAGTCTTCATAGGAATAAGTAGTCTTCCAGCTAATAATTTAATCTCCTTCTTGTTAATGTGTCATAATCTCCAGTGCCACAAATCTTATTAACTGTTTTTTAAGCGACATGTAATTATCCAACACATATTTTTAAGTGTCTTTTATAGGGTGCAACACATTATATTACGAGTAACAATTAATGCTCCTTTAGACAGTTCCCATATGTCGTCACCAAAATTATGTCGATATTCCTCGTAGTCAAGCACATTCACAGGCAACAAATTTAGACACAAGTCTAGAATGTATGGTACACCTCTCAAGATCAACACACACCTAACATCAGTTTGAACTTTAATGCCACCTATGCCGACAGCACTGATGGAGCTCCGATTACTCATCTTTACACTTTCAAAATCATCATTATTCTAGTTGGTGAAGTACTCAATTGGAATACAATGATAGGACACCCCTGTATAAACAAGTCATTTACACTCACCGGTCGCACAAATCAACAACATTTCACCATTTGTGCTTGATGTCGTTTTATCAATGTTGTTATCATCTCCGTCCTTCTAGTTATGTTACTTCTTCTTGTCTCTTTTCCATATATAACATAATTTTTTTATGTGACTAGGTTTGGTGCAGTAGTGACACAGTTTGGTCTTTTTACCATCTCTAAACTTCGTCCTATTCTTTGACTTACGTTGCCCTTTGAAACCTCTGCTCTTGCTTGTTTCTCTTTTCCACCAAGAGCTTGGACGTTATCGACACTGATCTTTTTTATCCTTAACACTTCATTGAACATGCTATCTTTGATCACATTCAAAGAAAGCATATCATTCGGAGTGGAGTTGTTGATATTCACGACCAAAATTTTTTAATTATCTGAAAAAAATTCAATAGAAACAAAACTTGTAGTTCATCATTGAGGATGATCTTCATCATAATCAACTTTATTGATGATGTCCTAAAACTTTTTGAGAAGCTCGCACTGATTTCTCAACCTTCAACTTCAGTATTACAAGTCTTTTAACTTCTTCCATAGCTTAAAATGATTCGTCTTTTAGGATATGTCTCTTAAGGAGTCCTATTGAAACCAAGAAATATAGGCGTTCTATTCTCGACGGGAACAAAGGAAGGGATATAACGACTAAATATGTTGATATCTATCCAATGTCCAATAATTCTCAAGGTTTTTGCTTCATCTTCTCCTACTTTTTATATGTCTTTTTCTCCATCTTAGATGTGATATCGTCTTTTATACTTTTTTCACATAAGTTGTATCATAGAGATCCTTATAATACTAGAGATCTTTCATCATAAGTCTCCATATTGAGTAGTTGGTTGATGTCAACTTTATTATAAAGCTATTGCCCCTTTTTATACTTATGACTGTGATACCACTTGTTGAGACTTTAAGCAATAAGGCTCACACGATCAATGAGATCACTTAACCATTTGTGCTTGATGTCATTTTATCAGTGTTGTTATCATCTCCATCCTCTAGTTATCTTACTTCTTCTTGTCTCTTTTCCATTTATAGCAGAACTTTTCTATGTGACTAGGTTTACTGCAGTAGTGACACGTTTTAGTCTTTTTACCATCGCTATAATTCGTCCTGTTCTTTGACTTACGTTGCCTTTTGGAACCTTTGCTCTTGCTTTTCTCTCTATTTTCTACCAAGATAATGTCCATAAAATGAGGTTGAAGCCACAACAATTTGTTATATAAAATTGCTAACAAATAAGGTTCAAGTTTCTCTTACTTTTGGCTTTTGAATGATAATTTATCAACATAGACATAAATAATTATAAGTTAAGCATGATTATATGTTAAGATGATTGTACAACAAAGGATCACCTGGAAAAAATAAGGATGACAATAAGTTAAGTGGGCATCATTGACTCAACTATACTCAATCTCTTTACATGCGATTTGAGTTTGATGGAACTCCACAAGTTCACGAGTCTCAAATAGTATGGTATAATATCGTTCCATAGGGAGTAATTGTGTAAGTACCAGGCTTGGATTACTCAATTAATTGGACTAATCAGTTGTGTAAAAAAAAAAAGGGATTCAAATTAAAGAATTTGACTATCAAAAATAAATAAAACAAATGCTGAACAAAGATGTGAATATCTCTAGGGATTAATCTAAATGGAATGTGGTAAGCTTCAAGGAAGGTTCCACTTTTAGCATTTTCTATGGACTTTACCTGGATCGATTTATGAGGCGAATTCTGGTTGATAGGAGGTTGAGCCTAGAGTTTCTTAGATCCTTTTTCAAGGTATCAAAATAGTATTATGCAATAATCTCAATCTACTATCGTAGCCTAGCAATCAAGCATAACCCATTAAGTTCTTTACTAATCTGGGTTTCCTCTCATAAATTCAGTCTATGTTTAAATTTGAAATTTATAAGTTCCCTATTTTGAAGTTATGTTATCAATTTTTACCTATCAGTTCTTCAATTAATAACTAATGTTAAGTAATGGTTGGCCAAACACAAAACCAGCAAAGTTAATCTCAAAATAGAAAAATCAAAACCAAGAAACTCATACTTATAAATAAAACCAAGATTCAATCAACAAAAACTAGCTAAAAGCTTCAGCCCCAACCTTGAAGCTTCGGGGAAGCTACTCACTCATAGTAGAATGAAAACCACATAAATCAAACTCAGCTAATAACATAAGAGAAACTAGATAATAAACAAAGGACAAATGAGTTTTGGGATCCCTTTTTTGCATCACCCTTTGTCTCTGCCTCACTGTGTTTTGCGTGCGTCTCCTGGTGGTGCGTTAGCCCCTGATGTGTGTCTCCCAACTGCGTGCGTCGTTCATTCCTGCGTGGTGCGTCCCTGCTAGTATGTCAACCTTATCCCTTTAGCCAGATGTGTCCGTTGCGTGCGTCTCGGTGGTGCCTCCTCGCGTGCGTCCCTCTCTTCACTCCAGCGTTGCATGTGTAGTTTTGGTGGTGCGTCCCTGCTGCGACTCTGCGTGGTGTGTCCCTGGTTCGTGTACATCCGCTGGAGCTGCCGCCTCCCCTGATGGTGCATGGTTTTTGGTGGGTCTGTTGTGGTTCGCGCACTGTAGCTCTCATGTTTTTTTTTTTTCAAAATTCAAAACCTTAAATTAAAACCTCGCACCCCATTCGCTGGCTTGCGTTTTCTCCCTTTTGCTTGCCGTTTTGGACTGCTCCCTGACTGCTGCCATGCCTAACTTGTGCATTCCCAGCAACATTTTAGCTGTCTTTTTCAACCAAAGTCAAGTCCTATTCATTATCATTTTTTTATTTACAAATTAAACAGATGCTACTATAAATGCAGATTCAAATGAACTAAACAAATTAGTAGGTAAAATATGTATAAAACCTAATAACTAATCCAGAAACTAAGGAAAAAATGCCACTCATTTCAATGAGAAAATGCATTCAAGAGAGTTCAATTTAAATTTGATTAAATTCAAATTCATATTATTTTAGACTTTAAATTTATAAATTAGAATAATATTGTTTTA
>JANIHZ010148703.1:0-10411 GCA_027478365.1 Erythroxylum rufum
TCGGACCGGACTGGCTGGTTCGACCGGTGATCGGTCGGTGGTCCGGTCCGGTTTATCTTTCAAAACCGGTATGCAATTGGACCGGTCTGAACCGGTCAAAACCGATCAATTGACCAGTTTTTGACCAGTCCAACCGGTCAAACAAATTTTTTTAATTTTTTTAATTTTTATATTTTTTAAATATTTTTAATATTATATATAATTAAATATAATTATTGCATAATTATTACGTCATACCGGTCAAATCGGTGACCAGTAAGGCCACCGGTTCGATGACCGGTCCAATTTTCAGAACACTGGATATAACGTTCATTGGTTTCAATAGTTTGATCCATTTTTTGAAAAGTTTAAACTTTGATTGTTGGTAGATTTGATTCTTTTGCACTTAAAAAATTTCCCAATTATCTATAGATTTTTCAAATTGTTCTATTATTATCCGGTAATTGTTCATGATCATGTCATTGGTACAAAAGGACGAGAACAAGCCCTAAAACTTTTCTTTCCCTAACTCATGTTCTTATGTTTTAACGGTGAAATCCATTTTTTGAAAAAAAAAAATAAACTTTCATTGTTGGTAGATTTAATCCTTTTGCACTTCAGAAATTCCCTAATTATCTATAGATTTTTGAAATTTTTCTATTATTATCTCCTCGTCATTCATGATCCAATCATTGGTACTAAAGTTGGATACAGTAGAGATAGATTTAGATCTCTTAAAGAAATCTATTTTTCTAAGAATATTAACTTCCTCAATTATGAATAGGGTAAACCAACAAACACGCTTCACCTAGGCTCAAACTAGCGGAACCACATTCCCTCGGTGAACAAAATACAATAAACTTAAATTAATAAACTCAGTATAAAAAACCCTCAAGGCTACATGAATGAATCATTTGTTCATTTTTGAGCCGTGGAATCCTCAAATTATAAGTAGATCCTTAATGAGGGGAAGAGCGAGGATCAAGTAAGGGATGATAAAGGAAAAACTTTGAAGGGCTCTAAGTATAATTAAGAATAGACCATAAAGTTTTAAAGGATCCCTCTTAAAACAGTCAAAGGCTCACTTTGGCAAAAAGGTCTCAAGGCTTAAATTATAAGTAGATACTTAAGGTCTATTCAAAAGTTCTAATTTGGCTTTTTGTCTTCATAATACCTTTTTATGACTCTTCTCAATATGGTATATCTTCTAATCTTGTCTCTAAGTTAGTTTGCAAGGATAAAGTTGTTGTTATTGTTATGCTTTGTTAAAATTTTAGGAGCTCTAAGTGTTGCTCTTCTAACCTACAAAGGTCTCTATTTAATCTTTTTATAAATTGCTTTGTTAAATAAAATTGCTTTGTTAAATATTAAGATAACATGAATAAAGTAAATATTAAATAAGCAAATAAAGTAAATATTAAAGCAAATTAAATCAATGAGAAAAAGTATTGAATATCATAACATAATAGGTGCTAAAGTCGATCGCTACGAGTTATAACACTAAAGGAAAAATCTCAAAGCACAAGGCTCCCCGCTTTGCGCTTTGTGAGGGTCAAGAGGCGGACACCAATTATATGCAACCTTTCCTTTATAATTTACAAAGAAATTATTTTTGTAATTTAAACTTGTGACTTTCTGGTCACAAAAAAATAACCTTACAGGTCGTAATGCTCAATATAGATAATAACGCAAATATTAAAGCAAACAAACAATATCACACCTTAATAGGCAGTAAAACTAGCCACTACAAGATGCTATATGCAAATATAAAGGGTAAATATTAAATATTAAAGTAAATATAAAAGCTTGATAGGCGGCACAACATAAACAAAAGTAAATAAAAAGCAAATATCAAATAAGAAAATAGCTCGTTTTCAAATATTGTTCAAATGTTAAGCATTACAAGGCTTTAGGAGTTTTGAAGAAGAAAAGAGAGGGGGGGGGAAAGAAAAAGAGAGAGCGCTCAAATGCAAGGCTTTGATGCTCAATTCAAGTGTTGATGCAAATAAGTGTAGTTACAAAGCTTTGGTTTTTGACTTTTAAAGGGCTTTAGGCACCTAAGTCTCTGGAGGAGGAGAGAAATACGGGCTTGTTGCCAAGGCTTGGAAGAACAAGAACTTGGAGAATAAATGCAAATAACTTGCTTCCTTGTGTCTTTTTTTATATTTACACATCTTCCAATTGATTTATTCTTTCCAGAAATTATATGCAACCCTCAAGCTTTGTATCCTGTCAAATAATTTTAATAATTCTCTGCTTTTTAATAAAATAGTATATCATATGTGTACTTATTCATAAACTTCCATAACTTTCCTTCCACCTGTTGCAAGAGGTAAATTGGTACCAACACAGGTTAAGCTGACGTACATCATGTATACGATAATAAAATTTATAATTCTTTTACCCAAAAAAATTTATAATTCTAGTCATTTTTGTGAAAGATTTCAATTTTTTCCTTCCCAGCTCAAGAAAGACTAGAATTTAGAGCTCTTCTCCGCGGTGGAAATTCTGGTAGGACCTTTGTAACTTCAGCTTTAACAGAAATTATCAACATCCCTGGAAATCACAATCACATTCACGGCAATGCTTGATATTGCAGTCACTTCAAGGTAATCAAGCAGCTACTACACCAAGAACATCTTTCTAATCTTGAAGATCCCACAAGCAAATGGAACTATTTCACGTTGAAACAAGCAAGAAACAATCTTTCCTGTTTTCTAAAGCACCCAAAAAGAAGACATCTTTTGTGACCAGGAAATCTCAATACTAATCCCATCGGGTGTAAAGGACATCAAGGATAATAACAACCCTCAAAAAATGTGATTAAGATGTTAATTCAAAAGAAAATTGTATAAATGTATAGCCTAACCTTTTTATGAAATAGCCTTCCATAAATGTAACAAAACTAGTTGACCTCATACCAAGATTTGCATACGCCTACCTTCTTTTAACAGCGTTCCTGGTGTTCTAAACATTTGGAATCATACTGATCTACTCCATTAGATAACATGGCCTAAAAAATTATGTTCTAACATGATCTCAACACAAATGACACTAACTCCTCAGCTTAACGTGCCACAAGCTGTCTGCCTCACAAAATCGACCAGCCCACCAAAAATTGGAATCTTTGAGAAACTTATAACTTGAAATGCCAGCAAGATACATTTGACTGTTGATATCGCCTAGCCGAAAAAATGGCCATTCAGGCTAATACACAATTTCAACCGACCAAGTCCTCTTCAATTGCATTCCAGGATGAAAATAAACCCCACAATCCACACACAACCACTATGAAGCTCGGGCTCAGCCATGAGTGGAGACTCGACTCCATCTTATAATACGAGCATCTCCTCCTGTACAACACAAGGGCAAATACAGGGGGAAAATGATTATTCCATCCTCAATGCGTCAACTACCACTACGAATATCACTACAAATCTATGTAGTGACCAACCCAAGTTGCCCAAACTTCAACTTCTATCTCTAGGAAGCCTGCAGTTCATCTTTACAAATACTTGAATTAATGATACATAAATGCAATCTAAAAGCTCAACAACATCACGTTCTTAGTGGAAGGCCAAGAAAGTGAACAATTGAGATGCACATAACAAAATTCTCAGCTACAATCAGATGAACAGAACTATTCATTATCACAATAGGTTGAAGACTTAACACAGATAACAAAGTTCCAAACTGCTAGCACAAATTATAAGCATGCCAAATTTTAGAACTACACTCAACAAAAAAGTAGATAAATAAAGAGGGCAGCTAGTATGCCTTGAACTACTTATTATAGACTAGCAAAATATTGCAAACTACTAGGATTCAAGCAATCCAACCAGGCCTATAAACGCATCACCATTCAATTGAGACATCTCCCCTGTTGTTGTGAACAAGAAATCATCAAAAGACCTCAAAGAGAAGGCAGGAGGAAGTCACAAAAGGATGATGAAGGCCTTGAAGAGTCAAAATCACTGTTGTTGTGCTTGTCGGCTTTGAGCACCACCATATCCAGCATACCCAACTTGACCATGAGCACCACTTCCTTGAGATGCCCCATAATTTCCAGAAGCTTGTGATGGATCAGATCTCCATGCTGCATTGCCATAACCTGAATTTCCATTTGCATCACTATAGCCACTTCCCATGTATCCAGTCCCTTGCAAGTCACCTGAACCTTGACCACCCAAATTACTGTTTGAAGGACCCCCAGAACGACCTCCCATAGCACCATATACAGATGGATTTCCATAAGATCCATCGTTACTACTGTAGTTACCATACCCATAACCCTGACTCCCATAACCAGTTACCCCACTTGGAGACTGACCAGTTGGTGCTGAAACAGGTCCACCACCACCACCACCAGTATTAGGAGCACCCCATGAAGCAGCATTTCCATATCCCATGCCACCATAACTAGAAGGAGCTTGACTGCTCCATGAACTTCTATGGGCACCAGGTGGACCACTTGCATACCCAGCATTCCCTACATTCGGGTTCCCATAGGCTGCACCAGCAGGTGCTCCATATCCAGCACTTGCACTGCCATAACTCCCATAACCACCGTAACCAACACCATTATTTGCAGGACCATATCCATAGCCAGTTGCACCATATCCAGATGAACCATAAGCAGGATAACCACCTCCAGAACCCTGAGGCTGCATATACCTGTTTGAATCCATCCGGCCATCATAGGAGCTTGAATTGTTACCAGAACTACCATATCCCTGATAGCCGCTGCCGCTGTTGCCGCTGCTACCGCCAAAAGAGCCACCACCCAAACCTCGGCCTCCACCAGGATTAGAGTCCTTAGGAAGTGCCTGTTTCACTTCAACTTGCTTACCATTCAAATCATGAAATGTTTTTTGTAAAACCCGATCAACTGCATCTTCAGTGTCAAAGGAAATAAATCCAAATCCACGAGGCCGTTGGGTATTCTGGTCATACATTATTACTACATCAGTGACATGGCCATAAGCTTCAAAATACTGGCGGAACCCTTCTTCAGTTAGAGTGGGAGGCAGTCCTCCAACAAAAATCTTCTTGGTTCTTATATTTCCACCATTGCCAACATTTCTAGCACTATTCAGGTTTCCAACTCTGCCAGTAGTTTGCTGCTCTTCTCGTGATAACGCCCTCTTTGCATCAACCTGGAAAATCAAAGAAAGTGGGTGAATAAGAGAGGTAAAAACTTAAATCCAGACGCAGGAACATTGCCACACCATGCAACATTGCTTTGATTTTATGCCTTCTCTATCTTAAAAAAATCACTAATGTGAGAAATGACATGAGAAGTTCTTCACCAGAGTTCAAATTTTTAATGGACTTGAGCTGCAAAAAACATTCAGCAGGAGTTGTAATAAACTAGACACTCATTTGAAAATGTGTATATAATAACCATAAGGTATTATAACAACAATTTAGGATTGCTAGCAGAAATCAGCTTCACTATCATACAAATACATTAACGTGTGTGCAATGGCATAACAAGAAGTGCTTGCGATAGCAAAGATGAGCACTTCATTAAACACGATAAGGAACAATGGACACCAAAAATCAAGTACAGATCTTAATGGTCTTAAGAATAAGTATGAATTGAAGGCCCAAGTATAAATCTATTTGATCCAAATGACCACGTTAACATTTACTGATATTTTTCATTTGTTTAAGCAAACAAATGCTTTACAATTTTGTAGTCAATTCCAAAGGTAATAACTAATAAGTATCCTACAGTAATACAATGCTGAGTTTCTAAACTCACTAGTTCAAATGTCTAAAGTAGTTTTGAGAACCCAATGTTGGAATGAAAATATGGAAGTGTCAATAATTTTATCGTCAGCATCACATCCACAAAATGCTGAAAACTAATTCAGATAAAGAAGCAGACAACTGGAGAAATTCATGAACACGAAGTTATTTTCATTTATCCATGAAATTCATCTCAGAACGCTCCAGTGAAAAATTAAGAAAGCAATCAAAATCAACTCCACAAGAAATGATCAAAAACTTTTAAAGATCGCCATAAGAGATCATCACAAATCAATCATAACAGCCAGAATGTGACAGATAAGCATGATAAGGGTAAATTAAGCTGCAAAGTTAGAAGCAAAGAAATACAATAAGGAAAGAGCCCCAAAATATCATCAAGCATCCTTAAACAGTAATATCTAACAGCGCCGACAAATGAATCATTATCATCCCAGTAATAAGCATGAAAGGATAATTGAACTACTCCAATAGACCATCATTCGACAGAATGGAAAACTTCAATCCAACATTGACGCTAAAACAAAGAGATAATAAACAATAGAAACTCAAAAGAACCACTAGCAATGCTTACAAGACAGGATTCAGTATATGAAAATCCCAAAAACCTAAAGTTCACTACAGATAAAAAAAAATTAATCAAAGGAAGTCAATAGAATAAATGTCAAAACTCAATAAAACAAAATATAAAGCAGAAGAAACAAGTTGAATCCTCATTTCCAGCTTAACCTCCATTTGAAATGAACGAAAAACAACATGGATGGCAAGAACTAATAAACCGCTAATAGAATGAAAAACAAGACAGAGCCCACAGTTCAAAAAGATGAAAAGTTCCAAGATTCCCTCAAACCAAGAAACCATTACCAAAAAAATCAACACATCTATTAATACCCCCATGTACACCCAAGCCTGAAAACGAAAACCCACCAATAAAACCCTAAAAAGGGAACAAAAATGGAATCTTTCCCTCACCGTTCTACCATCAATAGTGTGCTTATCTTGAAGAACCCTATCGAGTATAGAGGGATCTGAAAACACGACAAAGCCAAATCCTCTGGGTCTGCCAGTGGTCTTGTCTCTCATGACCACGGCCTGAAGAACGTCGCCATACTGGGAGAAGTAGTCTTTGAGCTTATCCTCAGACGTCTCCCATGAAATCCCACCAATAAAAAGCTTGCCCTGATCTGAATCCATAATAAAAATATGTATATAAATATCAAAAAAACGGGATTTGAAATCCCTCCGCAACTAGGAAATGGAGAATTATGGAGGGGCCTTGCGGGTTTTGGGACGAAAAGGAAAGGGTTTGAGCCTTTGGGGGCGACGAGAGGGAGACACAGAAAAAAGCAGCCAATAAGTGACGAAAAAGATAAATCAACGTTTGGACACGCGGGAGGTAGTACGTTAGGTCTGTGATACCACCGGTGGAGATTTCTTAACGTAGATTTACGTGTACGGTGGAGATTTCTTGAGATTTTGATGGGGGGTTTTTCTGCTCGAAGTTAACCTGGTACTCAGTAGGAGCCTCTCCTTTCGTAAACTTTGTCACGCGATCTGCACGTGATGATAATAATAATATTGCTACTCGCCTAAATTACGTGAGAACTAAATTATATTATACAAGATTAAATGATAATTTTTTAATATAAAAATTTAAATTAAAAAGTAAATTAAGATAAATTTTTAATAGATTAACTTTTTTTAAAATTGAGAAAATGGACAAAACAATTTTATTAATAAAGTTATTAAACATTTGAAGAAAGTAAATTAAATGTATAAAATAAATAATTTATATGAGTTAAGTTTATATATGAGAGAACATAATTCAAATTAAAATTAAAGTTTACAATAACTCCATAATGTGTTATATGTTCATCGCTTAGGATCTTTTTCTGTCTATTTTAGTTCATTTACAACTTATTTTAATATCACTTAAATTAGTTAGTAAATAAAATTATTAAATATAAGATTAGTCTTAAATTATTGAGAGTAATTACTTCCATTCTTAATTGTAATGATAAGTTGATCATGTCATTTAAACTTGAGTTATTATTTCTATAAATTATTTAAAAATAATATAATTGATGGATTATAATATTAAATAATGGACATTCTAATTGACGGATTGTGATGTTAAATAATTGATATAGTGTTATCACATTTACTTAAAATTTATATTCAAATAATTATGAATTTCATATTGTATTTTTGTGTTATTTTTAAATTATTTCTAGTCCTATTGATATTGGATATTAATAAAGCGTAAAAACACTAATGCACCTTTTTTGTTTCTTTATGATAAAGTATTTTATATTGACTAAACATAAAAATGTTAATGGATTTATAAGTGGTAAGAGTTAACTATCCAAATGACCAGTTCTAGTCATTTTGAGAATGGGTGACTCAAGCTCAATTCTTATTAATAAACTCTACACTCTGCCCATATTAAAAATTCTAATACTTTCTTATGAAATAAGTTATCGACCTTAATATATTTAAATATGTAGACATTCAAATAAATATATGAGTACTTGTTAGAAATCAAGTTCACCGAATTGAATATATATGATAACTCTATTTAGAACATTACTTGTATATTTAAAAAAAAATCTTTGTATAAGAAGATTGTTAGTACTCCTCTAGGGGAGAAAGTGGTGATCAGTTTAGTGTATAAGGGTTGTGAACTCTTCATTGATGGTGCTAGACTGGTAGTGGACTTACTACCTCTAGACCTAAAGGGGTTAGATGTTATACTGGGAATGGATGCCATGGAAAAGTACCGGGCAAAGTTGGATTGTGGCCTTAGGGAAGTGGAGTTTGATCTGGGCAATGGAGAGAAGGTGATTTTCAGGGGGGACAGGAAAACTCCAGCACCGAGGATTATTTCGGCCTTGATAGCTGACAGAATGATGGGCCAGGGGTGTGAAGCCTTCTTGGCGCATGTGGTGGATTCTAAAACTAATGTGGGAAGATTAGAGGATTTTTGAATTGTGAGGGAGTTCCCTGATGTGTTCCCGGAGAAGTTACCTGGTTTACCGCCGGTGAGGAAAATCGAGTTCGCTATTGACTTGATTCCCGAAACCGCACCTATTTCGATACCACCCTATGGGATGGCTCTAGCTGAGTTGAAGGAGCTTAAGGAGCAATTGGAGGAACTGTTGGAGAAGGAGCTCATAAGACCGAGTTCGTCACCTTGGGGAGCACCGGTTTTGTTTGTTAAGAAAAAGGATGGTACATGACGGATGTGTATTGACTACCGGAGACTCAACAAGGTGATAATTAAGAACAAGTATCCTCTGCCTCGGATAGATGACTTGTTTGACCAGCTGTAGGGAGCAAGGGTTTTTTCCAAGATTGATCTCAGGTCCAGATATCATCAGCTCAGGATCAAGGAGTCTGATATAAGCAAGACAACCTTTAGGACTCGGTATGGACATTATGAGTTTTTGACCAATGCTCCAGCTGTTTTTATGGATTTGATGAACAGGGTTTTCAAGGAGTTTCTGGATCAGTTTGTCATAGTATTTATAGATGACGTTCTGGTATATTCCAAGAGTGAAGGAGATCATGAGGAACATCTCAGGATTGTGTTGCAAACACTGATGGAGAGAGAGCTTTATGCTAAGTTCAGCAAGTGTGAATTCTGGCTTCACTTGGACATGTGATTTCAAAAGATAGTGTGCATGTTGATCCGAGGAAAGTTGAAGCAGTGGTGAATTGGCGTGTCCCGATGACAGTGACAGAGGTGAGGAGTTTTCTGGGTTTAGCAGGCTATTACAGAAGGTTTGTGGAAGGTTTCTCCATGATAGCTGCTCTGATGACTAAATTGTTAAGGAAGAATCAGAAATTTGTTTGGAGTGAGGATTGTCAAAAGAGCTTTGAGGAGCTCAAGAACAGATTAACAAGTGCTCCAGTTTTGATTTTGCCTACTGGAGATGAGGGATATATAGTGTATAATGATGCTTCGAGGAAGGGTCTAGGTTGTGTATTGATGCAGGGAGGCAGAGTGATAGCTTATGCTTCACGACAGTTGAAGCCATATGAGTTGAAATATCTGACTTATGATTTAGAGTTAGCAGCAGCGATTTTTACCTTGAAGATTTGGAGGCATTATCTTTATGGGGTTCAGACGAGGATCTTTACTGATCATAAGAGTCTCAAGTATTTTTTGAGCCAGAAGGAACTGAATTTAAGACAGAGAAGGTGGATTGAGTTACTTAAAGATTATGATTTGCTGATTGAGTACCATCCAGGGATGGCAAATGTTATAGCAGATGCTTTGAGTAGAAAGTCCTCAATAGCCCATATTCAGTCAGTTTATCTGTCTTTGTTGGAACAAATGGCCAAGCTTAAGATAAGTTTGAAGCAGGATGATTCTGATTGCATTCTTGCTAACTTCAAAGTGAGGCCTATACTTAGAGAGAAGGTTCGGGAGTTACAGGCTCAGGATGCGGAATTAAGTAAGCTAGGAGAGGAAATTCAGAATGGCAAGAAGTCGGAGGTGATAGTGAGGGATGATGGCCTCATGACAGTTGGAAATAGACTTTGTAATCCGAATATCAGGGAGGTGAAGGATGAGATTTTGGATGAGGCACACAATGCGCCTTATGCCATGCACCCAGGTAGCACCAGGATGTACAGGGATTTGAGAGAGCATTTC
>JANIHZ010148756.1:0-10409 GCA_027478365.1 Erythroxylum rufum
TAAGTTGTTGATTAATAAGAATGCTTAGAATACATGTTTCTATTCATTTACACTTAAGAGAAAACATCACCCAATGATGTTTATTATTGAATTGATTTTTATATCAAGGATCCACTTTAGTGTGATAATATCGGTGACTCGAAACCAAGGTTTGTCTATTAAATTTTTAGATCCAATTACTTGAGTTGATTTTTTATTTTTATTATCTATTTCTAAAAATTACCGTGAATTGAAACCGCCCCTTCTTCGTTACTTTATTTTAGTTTTGGACTCGTACAATCTTTGCCGTTAAAATTCCTCATAGGAACGATACCTACTTTCCAATACTACATTATTTTGTATTGACGGGAGTTGGTTTCTTTTTGAATCTGGTTACAGGCAATAGCAGTACCAAATTTTGGCGCCGTTGTTAGGGAATTTCTGAACGATGTATGTATGTTACACGAGTAGACAAAACAACCCAACTTTTATTTGATTCAAAGATTGAGAAGATAGCAAAAAGATTACGAAAATAGAAAAAACAGCAGTAGGGAGTGTAGAAAATGGAAAGAATGGCAGTAAACCGCACTTTTCGAGAACTAGCCGCACCCACGGACGCTCAATAACCCCACTACATAAACTTTCCAAATTTAGGTGATGATAATACTTTTGAATTAAAATCTGGGCTGATTCATTTATTACCTATTTTTAAGGGTCTACCTGGAGAGGATCCGTACAAACACATGAAGGAATTTGACGTGGTTTGCATAGGAAAGAAGCCAACGAATGTGATGGAAGAGCAAATTAAGCTAAGAGCTTTTCCATTTTCTCTAAAAGACAATATTCAAAATTGGTTATACTATTCAGCTCGAGAAAACGTGAAAACATGAGCTGAAATGAAAAGGCTTTTCTTTGAGAAATATTGTCCAGCATCAAGAGCAACCAACATTTGGAAGGAAATTTTTGGAATTCGACAACATATGGGAGAGACACTTTATGAGTATTGGGAAAGATTCAAGAAACTTTGCGCTAGCTATCCCCATCTCCAAATAACTAATCAGCTATTAATTCAATACTTCTATGAAGGTCTTTTGCTCTCGGATAGGAGTATAATTGATGCTGCAAGCTGTGACGCTTTAGTAGACAAAACACCGATAGCCGCTAGGGACTTAATAGCAAATATGGCTTCCAATACACAACAATTCAGGATTCGTACTAGGCTTGGAACAAAAGTCATGAATGAGGTGAATGTAGCCACATTGGAGAAAAGATTGGATGACCATACTTATTTATTGTGACAAATTGCGGTTACGAAGAAAGAAGAAGCAAAGGTATGTGGAATATGTTCGATATTAGGACACCCTACTGACATATGTCCAGTTTTGCAGGAAGAAAACGCAGAACAGGTGAATGCCGTAGGAGGTTTTGCTGGACCGAATCAAAGAAAATATGACCCATTTTCCAACACCTATAATCTGGGTTGGCGCGATCACCCGAATTTGCATTATGGAAATCCTCAAGGGCAGCAAGCACCCATAAATTTCTAGCATTATAGACAACCATATATGCTTTGACAACATCAAAATGTAACAACCAATTCTGACAGTAAGCCATCTTTGGAAGATATAGTTCAATCTTTGGCCACTAACACTTTGACGTATCAGTGGAATACTGAAGCAAGTAGCCAAAATACTGAAAAACAAATGAGCCAATTGGCAACTGCCATAAATAGATTGGAAGCACAAGATTCTGGAAATTTTCCAGCACAACCGGAGATCAATCCCAAGCAAAGTGCCAAGGCTATTACATTGCGAAGTGGTAAGGAATTGCAAAAACCTCTTTGAAAAAATTCCATAAGAGAGGTAGAAGAAGAAGCAACGCAAAAGGCACCTGCACAACAAGAAAAAACATGGACACAGAATATGGTAGTTCTGCCCTTTTTTTCGAGTCGATTTGTCAAAGCAACGAAGGAAGAGCAAAAGAAGGAAATATGGGAAACTTTCAGAAAAGTTTAGGTAGATATTGCTCTCCTTGATGCGATTAAACAGATTCCATAGTATGTGAAATTCCTTAAGGAACTTTGCACTTCAAAGAGGAAATTAAAATTTGATGAGAAAGTGCAATTAAGGGAGAACGTTTTAGCTATTTTACAAAAGAAAAAGCTTTTACCCAAATGTCAAGACCCAGGTATGTTCACTATTCCATGTCAAATTGGTGATTTGCGAATTGAGAAAGCTATGGTAGATTTAGGTGCATCCATAAATGTCATGCCATATGATGTTTATAAATATTTAAATGTTGGACCTCTTAAAGAAACTAATGTAGTGATTCAATTAGCGAATCGCTCAAATGCTTATCCAAAGGGTGTGTTAGAGGACTTTAGTTCAGGTAGGGAATATGCTTTTTTAGATAATTTTTATATTTTGTAGATGGGCACCAATGATACATCTTCTTCAACCCCAAGGTTGTGATTGAAAACCACTAGAATGAAAATAGATGTTCATGATGGATCTTTAACTATGGAATTCAATGGTGAATTAATTAAGTTCAATATATACAATACTATGAAAATTTCAAATGATGAACAACCTATTGTTTCTGTGGATTTATTGACACATGGGTTCAGGAAAACTCAGTTTTGTAGGATAAAGATGACCTTGAAATAATCTTGGAAGTGGAAAATACATCACAGTGGCAAGGAAGCAAGGAATCGGTATTATCCAGTGATCAAATGGAGACATTATTGTGTGTGGAGACCACCAAACCATTACTCCAATAGCTGCCATACGTGGAGATGTCTAGAAGTAATGCCAAGTTGCTGTCGTCATTGGTCCAACCACCAAAGTTGGAATTAAAGAGCTTGCCTAACCATTTGAAGTACGTCTTTTTAGGTAAGCAAGACACATTGCCTCTTATAATTTCTAATCAACTCACGGTTTTGTAGGAAACTCAGCTAACTCACGTACTAAGGCAGAATAAGGAAGCTTCTGGTTGGACAGTGGCTGATTTGAAGGGTATTAGTCCCACCATTTGCATGCACCAAATTTTGATGGAAGATGAAGCGAAAAGGGTGAAACAACCCCAACGTTGTCTAAATCCACCCATGATGGAAGTGGTGAAGAAAGAAATTTTGAAGCTTCTTGATGCTGGCATTATTTATCCAATTTCGAATAGCAATTGGGTAAGTCCGATCTAGGTAGTTCTGAAGAAAATTGGGGTAACTATGATTGAAAATAGCAATGGTTAGTTAATACCAACTCGTATTCAAAATTGTTGGAGGGTATGCATAGATTATAAGAAGCTTAATTCAGTTACTAGAAAGAATCATTTTTCGCTTCCATTTAGTGATCAAATGCTTGAAAGACTTGTAGGTAAATCTCACATTATTGTTTAGATGGTTATTCAGGATACCACTAGATTTTTGTAGCACCTAAGGATCAAGAGAAGACAACCTTTACATGTCCATTTGGGACCTTTGCTTACTGAAGAATGCCATTTGGATTGTGTAACGCACCCGCGACATTTCAAAGGTGTATGGTAAGTATTTTCTCTAATCTTGTTGAAAATTGCATGAAAATTTTTATGGATGATTTCATAGTCTATGGGGAATCTTTTGAAACATGCATTGTCAACCTTAAAAAAGTGCTAAAACATTGCATTGAAACTAATTTGGTTTTAAATTATGAAAGTGTCATTTCATAGTTGATCAAGGCATAATTTTGGGTCATAATGTCTCTGTTAAGGGAATTGAAGTCGATAGGGCTAAGATAGATCGTATTCGATCTTTATCTTAACCCACGACTGTGCGGAAAGTTCATTCTTTTCTTGGTCATGCAGGATTTTATTAGCAATGTATCAAGGACTTCTCAAAAATTATGCAACCCATGTGTAGATTGCTCTAAAAAGACGTGATGTTCGATTTTGATGAGTAATGTAAGAATGCATTTGATGAACTCAAGGACCGACTCACTACAACACTGATTATTCAGCCATTGAAGTGGGACATGCCATTCGAGTTGATGTGCAATGCTTTGGATTATGCAGTTGGCGTCGTGCTGGGCTAAAAGGTGGACAAGGTACCTTTTATTATTTATTATGCATCCATGACACTTAATGATGCCCAAAAAAATTATTCTATGACGAAGGAGTTTTTAGCAGTTGTCTTTGGATTGGAGAAGTTTCGGTCATACCTTTTAGGTACAAAGGTGATCATCTATTCAGACCATGCAGCTCTAAAATATTTGGTGAACAAGAAAAAAGCTAAGTTGAGATTGATTCGATGGATTTTACTACTTCAAGAATTCGATTTTGAAGTTCGTGGCAAGAAAGGAGCTGAAAATTTGGTAGTCGATCACCTAAGCAAGATCATACCGAGTACCACATCTAATGTTCTTCATGACAAATTTCTATATGAGAGTCTCTTCGCAATTCAACAGGTAATTCCATGGTATGCAGACATAGTAAATTTTTTAGTAACTAAGTCTTTACCTAGTGATTTATCTAGAGCTGAAAGAGATAAAATCAAGTGAGAGGCTAAACATTACTTTTGGGATGAGCCTCACCTTTGGAAATTTTGTTCTGATCAGATTGTTAGGAGATGTGTCACAGATGATGAAATTCCTTCTATTTTACATTTTTTTCGTTCATCTATGTATAGGGGACACTTTGGTCCCAAAAGAACTGCTCTAAAAATTTTAGAATGTGGACTATTTTGACCCAAGTTATTTTATGACTCTTGCATGTTTTGCAAGTCTTGCGATCGTTGTCAAAGAATAGGTAACTTAGGATCGAGAAATCAAATGCCACTCACGAACATCCTGATATGTGAGATTTTCGATGTTTAGGGAATAGACATTATAGGTCCTTTTCCTTCTTCCTTTGGTAAGAACTACATTTTGTTAGCTGTGGATTATATTTTGAAATGGGTTGAAGCTAAGGCTACCTAATCTGACAATGCTAAAACTGTTATAGATTTTGTTAAATCTAATATTTTTTTCAGGTTCGGAATGCCTCGAGCTATCATTAGCGATCGAGGAACCCATTTCTATAACATGATTTTTGAGGCTTTAATGAAGAGATGTGGTATCACCCATCAAGTTTCCACAGCATATCATCCGCAAACAAATGGGCAAGCTAAAATGTCCAACAGGGAGATCAAATCTATACTGGAAAAAGTGGTGAATCCAAATAGAAAGGATTGGAGCTTAAGATTGGACAATGCTTTGTGGGCGTACCGAACTACGTGCAAAACTCCAATAGGCATATAACCTTACAGGTTAGTTTTCGGTAAGCCTTGTCATTTACCTGTGGAAATAGAGCATATAGCTTATTAGGCTGTGAAACAGTTCAATATGAATCAGGTAGAAGTTGGTAACAACAGGAAATTGCAATTGCAAGAATTAAAGGAGATTCGTAATGAAGCGTTTGAAAATGCAAAAATCTATAAGGAAAAAACTAAAGCTTTTCATGATAAAATGATTTCTAGGAAACAATTTTCAATCGGACAAAAAGTTCTTCTTTACCATTCAAAGCTTAAGTTATTTCTAGAAAAATTACGATCTTGTTGGCTTGGATCGTTTATTGTTGCTAACGTTTTTTCTCATGGTGTGGTAGAAATTCAAAGTTTAGATACCTCTAAGGTATTTAAAGTTAAAGGACATCGCCTGAAGCCATATTATGAGAACTTTTCAGTGAAGCAAGTGGAAGAAATAGAGTTGGTATCTCCAACCTATTTCTAATCAGTTAAGTAAAGAAATATGTCAAGCTAAAGAATTTAAAGAAGTGCATTCGGAGAAACTCATAAATTTTTCAGGTTTGTTTATGCTTTTTATTTTTCAGCAAATTTTTATTTTCAATTTTAGGTTTATTTCAGTTTAGTTAGCAATGTAATTTAATATTTTCAATTCTACAATTTTAATTTTTATCTTTTAATTTTAAAAAACAAAAAAAATTGTTCTTCCCACCCTTCTATTTTCCCCTCTCTTTTCCCTCTTCTTCTCTCATTCAGCTTCTCTCACTGTCGATTTTCACTGCAGATTTCACAACTCCCTATCAATTTCGTGCACACTACAATTCCACACAACACCCATCTTTTAATTTTTCTTCCACTTAAAGCACACTCATCCCTAACTTGTGATTTTACTGGTTTTGTTCCTCTTCTTTTACAACTTTCAGGTCTACGTTTTCATGAAATCAAAATAATGCCTTGGAAAAAGAGTGAATCTCGCAGATTAACAACTCTAATAAGATTTGTTGTTTACCTTCCTCCTCCATCGCAACCCACTTCAACCACCGAACAACCCACCACTACAACCCACACGTAGATAGCACTAAGTTTAGCTCTTAACCCAGGACCAACAACATGACACCGAACAAGGAGAAGCAAAGAAGTTGAAAACTGAAGCTAGTGGAATGCCAGAAGTGGTGGTTGCACATCTTTCTGACTTCTAGAAGATACGACGTGATTTCAACAACTCAGTGAAAGAAAAATTTATCCTTGTAAGTGTATACTTTCCGACACTCTTCAAGCACTGCAAGTTTACGATTTATTTATAAAAATGATGGGTCCAATTAGTTGGAGGGTCTTTGCTACAATTAGTTTCCCTGCATAAGTTGAATTAACTAAGGAATTCCATAGCACATTCCAATTTAATTGCAATGAAGAGTTTGATGTGTTTACAAAAGAAATTGTTGAATTTCAATTAATGGGGAAAGAATTTGCGTTTTCTATTGCTAAATTCAATGTGGCTATGGGGTTTGTTTCCAACGCTAAAATTTAAATTGAGATGTTTATCAATACTAGATGTGACTATCATGAAGACTTCAATGCATCGGAGTTATGGCGTCAATGGTCTGTTAATACTAATCCATACAGCGCTAGTTTTTCTAAGAGTTCATTTTTCAGCAATCCTGTTTTAAAAAATCATTCATAGACTCTTAGCGTATAATTTTTAGGGTCGTAAGGATGCTGCTGGAACTTTGTCTAAAGTAGAATTTTACTTCCTGTGGTGTATGGATAGGCACATTCCTGTGAATTTAGGTTATTGGTTTATAACACAATTTTAATCGGTGTTACACAAAAAATCTAAACCTTTAATCCTTGGTTCTTATATCACACAATTGGTAGTTAATTTGGAAGTATTAGATCTTGATAATACTAACATGAATATGGCTTGTGGTATAGAACTGTTGGACTTAGATTGTTTTTACAGGATGGGCGTTGTGGATTGTAGCCATGGCTGAATAGCTTTCACAATTTCAGGCCTAACCACTTTTCCCACTATGAGCCACACAAAGTCGGGCTCCACCAGCTGAAACTAGTAGCCACCAACAATCTGACACCAATTTGGAGAACCGCATCAATCAGATCGAATACAAAATGCACCACTTGGAGCACAACTTGATGGCCTATTAGGAGTATGAAGTCTTCCAACCTCCACATCCGCCAACACCATGAATTCAAAATTTCCAAATAGAGAAGCTTTCTCTTGCCTTTTCTTTTAGATTTATGCTTCTTTAATTTTAAGTCCTAACATTAAGGACAATGTTGGTCTAGGTGTAGGGGAATTTAGGAATTGGAGTTTTGTTTTTTAAGTGTGACTATTTTTCGATTTTTATGTGTGTTTATTTTCGATTCTTATATGTTTGTTATGTGTGTTAAACCATAAGCTTTGTCATATTAGTTTGGATGAGATTGGGTATATGCATGAAATTAAATTGGGCTAAGTGAGTTTTAGGTGAATCATATTGATTGATTGCAATAATTGATCTTGTAAATTTAGTCAAAATTTTGACGTTTGAGTGATGAGGTAATATGTGGAATTGAAGTCAATTCTTGAATTAAACCTGTGAGCGAAATTTGAGCCTTAATGACATCATTTTTATGTCATTCTATTTCTTTGAATTATGCGATGCTCCTCTAATCATGTTTGCCTTCAGAACTTGCACTGAACCGAATTGAATTTGTTTGATTACATGGGACATAGAAATGATTAAGGCCTTCCTTGTTTTTAAACCCTTTAGCTTAACAATGACCCACCTAATCACTTTCCCTTTGCAAACATTTTTAAGCCTATAACCTTGTTTTTCAATCAAACACCTTACATTGAAACCCAAAAACTCCATTAGTCTTACCCTATCATAAGTTGAATGAAGCATTAAGTAATTTGGGACTTTTGTTCTGCACTGTATTCTGAGATATTTTTATAGGTACTTCTACTCATGTGTTTATTAAATTATGTTGCTAGTAATTTCTCTTGTTTTTATTGTTTTCCCTTGTTTTTAGCGTTATTCAAGTAAAAAAGAAAGAAAAAGAAAAAAGAAAAAAGAAAAGAAAAGAAAAGAAGAAAAGAAAAAGGAAAAAATAAAGCATAGTAGCATTAGTTAGTATGAGTATTTGTAGTCCTTTGTGTCATGTGGTTATCTTAAAATTTTAATTTTAGTGTCCCTTTTTCTTGGTACTTTGTGAATACTTGTGATCAACCCTTTGCCATTTTTACCTTACCTTTGAACCTAGCATCATTACAACCCATAATAAAGTCCTTATGATCTATAAGCTCATGTAATCCGAATGAATGATAACTGGTGAATTTGCAAGCCTATGGTAGTGCAACCTGTTAAAGAGAGATTTGAGTGAAACACTTTAACCTTAAACACTTGAGCGTAAGAGCGAAATATGTGAGAAGAATTCACTTTGGTTTCATAGTTACTTTTGAACAAGGATGTCTTATTTTGACTTTGTTTATTTGTATCGATGAAAAGTGATTATGATATGTATTGCAGCTTAAGTCTTATTGGCCCAAGTTCATGGATTTTGTGTTATAGGATTGTATTTTCTTATATTTTCCTATACATTTATATGTGATTTCAATCCTATTTTTATGATAAATTTCTCAATTTGTGTTCAATTTATATTGACTGGTAGGTTGGATTTATTGATATATTTTTTAGAGCAAAAAGACAAAAATTTCTAAACCAAAATTGAAGCACAATTATTTATTTATTTATAAAAAAAGAAAATAGCTATGGGCTGCGCATGCGTTAGAGCCGTGCGTTTTTAACGCAATGCTTGTGCGTTTTAACTCACGGCATTTTAAATGCATGGAGACAGTGGAGCCGAGGGTTTTAGGGGGATATATAAGCTTTTAATTTTTTTTCTTGAAAACAGATAGTGCCGGCAGGATATATATGAAGACAAAATGTTGAGCATGGGAGAGTGTTTTAATTTGTCAAATCAACTTATGGCTTAGGTTCTGAAACTCAGATCGGTCATTAAATCGGTGGCTTTATTGGTCATTGGTTTGACCAGTTCGACCACCGATCAAACCGGTGTGACGTAATAATTATGCAATAATTATATTTAATTATATATAATATTAAAAATATTTAAAAAAAATTTGTCTAACCGGTCGGACCGGACCGGTTCGACCGGTCAAATTGACCGATTTTGACCGGTTTTAACCGGTTCAAACTGAGACAATTGACAACCGATTTTGAAGTATAACTCGGACCGGACCACCGATCGGTCACCGGTCAAATCGATTAGACAGGCCGGTCCGATCCGAATTAAAAAATACTGGTCAGATCGATCGGTCCGGTCCGAATTTAAAAACACTACTTATGGCCATTGAGATGGGTGCCGGTGATGGAAAGTTTTAAAAACACATAAACTCATTTGTTTTGTGTATTTTTGCTACAGGGCGTCGGCACAAGCATAAGGCACCAGAAGGGTTTTAAAGCATGAGATGTTTATTTGTCAAATCATGTGCATAGTGCCGGCAAAAAGACAAGCACAGTGAAACAAAAGGAACATTAGAGCAGTAGCAACGTGGAGCAGGGAACAGTGGGCAGAAAACAAAGCAACAGTGCCGGCAGGGAGACCCATGAAGCAGAAATATTAAAGCAAACGCACAGTATCAGCGCAATAAAGAAGGAAAACGTGGCTGGAGGCTTGGCTTTGTTAAACTACCGAAGCATATAGGCATGACCCACCCTTGGAGCATTAAAATAAAGATGGTAGGCTAATTTTTCAACACTGATTTGACGGAGATATCGACGCTAAATTACGGTTAAGCTATTTTTGTTATTTTAAAATTGCAATTTATCTTTAGATTGTTGTGGTATTGGTATTAATTTTAATGGTTTTGGAATTAATGATCTTGATATATTATTTTGATCGTTTTATTTTGAACCTATTACTAAAATATTAATTGTAATCCGTAATTGTTACTTTTAATATTTGTGCGTAGCATCTAACGATTGTTAATCGTTAGGAACAACATAACTTAGATTAGATAACTCGAACGTGTGAGGTTACTGCCTATATTGATCGTTTTCCAATTCATAATGCGACTACCAAATTGAATCTAGAGATCGTATCCTAGGTTATTCGGTATTTAGATTTAATTAATGATCGTATCTTGATTAAATAC
>JANIHZ010148778.1:0-10408 GCA_027478365.1 Erythroxylum rufum
TAAATTTTTATTTCTTAATATTTTTTACGAATCAACTACTGTTAATGGTAATAGTAATTATTCATTCCTCTTAACCAACCATAATAATAATAATAATAATAATAATAATATTCATTATCATTTCTTGATATATTCATTCTCGTTCCAAACAGTGTAACTGAATTCATTTCTATTATTACTGATTTTATTACAAACAGTGTAAATTGAATTCAATTCAATCTCATTAATGTAATTGAATCTAATTCGTTAATGAATTCAATTCAAAAGTTTCCAAACAGCCCGTACGAGTTAAGACTTTGAGAATTGATACCTGCTGAAGAAAGAAGGGTTTTATGTCTCAATTAAAATACCTGAGATCTTGACTACAGTTATCCTTGTATAATTCTAATCTCTAATCTCCGAACGATCAAGCCACATCTCAACATACCTGCAGGCCACAGATAGCTACCCTATGTGAGTCAGGAAATGTTTTCCCATTGTTTTAACAGTCTTTATTTTATTAAAATTTATGTTGGCACATGGCCACCACAAGCATTTTCTAAATTATAAAATAATCGCTATTCTCTCAAATAACGTATATGTACCAATACAATTTATATGATTCGAGTAAGGTGCGTTTTAATTTTTTTTCTCACAACTAATTGTCATAACTGTAATTATGAAAAGACATTTGTTGTAAAATATAAAACAAAACATGAGTAAATCTTTTACGAAAATTGGGAATAAAACAAATAAATGGAAATTATAGATATAATTAATGTTTTCGCATTTGCATCTACCTCATTATTTGGGTATTATCTCAATGCCTAAATTTAAAAAATAAACAAAAATCCTTAACAATATTCATTATCTCTCTTTAACATATTATTGGTCGTTATTCATTATTTTTATTGTTATTGTGTTGATAAGATCTCATTCAACAAACTAACTGATTGTTAAATTGTTTCTTATGATGACTCATTCTATTTAGATGAAATAATGATAATGACTATTAGCGAAATAACAATAAAATTGGAACAATTTATATTAATATAAGGTGTCGTAAAAATTACTGTCCTAAGTCAAAAATTTACTATTTACGGTGCAGCAGGACAATGAGATCCGACTTCAGGATTAATGACTTCTCCACCAACTTCGGTACACTCCAAAGGACAGAGTAGGAACTCTCTCTAAGGATTAGAAACAATCGAAGAATGGAGGATACAAGATAAAGATGTTTTGCATCATTTTCACTATGTAGAGGGGTGGAAGATTTATGGAAAAAAGAAAGAGAATGTTACTTGGTGAGAATAAATGGGAATCTGGAGAGATTTTAGGATAAGTTGGAAAGACTAGGTCAAATTATAACGTTTAGTAATTGAAACTAGCACTAAAAATGTATTGAAAATAAGATTAAACCGATTGGCCCCTAAAAGGTTTATTTCACACGTGTCACGCTGTTACTGAGTCGGGTTGGGAGGTACACGCGTGCTTGTATGGTATCCATACCCTCTTCAAGAGACTTGATTCAAAGTCTCACAAAGCACTCTAGTATATACACTAGGTGAAAAGTCTCTTACCCTTTCAATGTGGCACACAAACCAAAACAAGGAGAAAGAAATGTTCCAAGTTTTGGACTAATACCAACAATCCCCCACTTGGTCCAAAACTTGAGAAACAAACTGTAATAGTTTAGGAGAAAGATAGGTGAACAACCAAGTGTGCTGCTCACACCATCCAAACTTGGGCTATGAACCTTATTAAGGATTAAATTATCCAACCTCGTCAAACGCAATAAAGCCATGCTAAAGAGCGCAATTTAACAACTGAATATACCTCAATATTATTCAAAAACAAAGTACATGTAAATAGTCACCACATAACTTCATTGACCCATTGAACTTAGTTTCCCAAGACGGGTGTCTATTACGAGGTTCTACACAACCCCATCCTTTTAGCATGCCCTGAAACTAGTTACCTATTTAAAGCTTTTGTAAACAGATCCATTAAATTTCTCTCTAACTTCACATAGTCTACAGAGATCATCATGTCTAATCAAAGTACAAACAATTTTATGTCTCAATCTAATATATCTACTTTTGTCATTATATGTCTTGTTCTTAACAATATGAATAGCAGCCTGCTAATCACAATGAAGGAACACAGAAGGAACTGGTTTTTCCCAAAGTGGGATATCTGTTAAGAGATTCCTTAGCCACTCAGCTTCCTATCCTACCATCTCCAAAGTCATAAACTTAGCCTCTATTATTGATCTCACGATACTTGTTTTCTTGGATGATTTCCAAGGCATAACAACTCCTTTCAAGGTAAAGATATAACCACTGGTAGAGTGTCTATCATCACTCTCCGCAACCTAGTTAACATCATAACACCCCTCCAATATAGGAAGATGACCACCAAAAGATAATCCATAATGCATACTACCTCTCAAATATCTCAACAAACGAATCAATGCATTCTAATGCTCTTGACTAGGATTATAAGTATACCTACTAAGTCTACTATCACATTATGCAATATCAGGACAAGAATAGTTCATAAAAAACATCACATTACTAAGAATTGTAGCATACTCAGTTTGGTTTATACTGTCATCAAGATTTTTCTTTAAAGTAACAGTAGCATTATAGGGTGTCTTGACTGGTGGCTCAACATCATAGTAACTAAATTTCTTTAAAATTTTCTCAATATAATGAGTTTGGTTTAACCTAAAGCAAGAGTCAGTCTTATCAACTTTAAGTCACTCCTATCAACTTTAACTCCTAAAATAAAGTTTACAGGTCCAAGATCTTTGATATCAAAGCAAGAATGTATCAGACTCTTAGTAGTATCCATGATACATAAGTTAGTACCAAAAATAAGCATATGATTAATATAAAGGGTTATGATCACACATCCAGTGGCATCAGATTTCACATAAATGCAAGAATCAGAATCACAAGAGTGAAACTATGTTTGAAAACTTGACTTTCAAATTTCTCATGCCACTGTTTGGGAGCTTATTTAAGTCCATATAAAGATTCACCAAATTACACACCTTTTGCTCCTGACCGAGCACTCTAAACCCCTAAGGTTGAACCATATAAACTTCCCAATCAAGATCACCATTCAAGAAAGTTGCCTTAATATCCATTTGGTGCATATGAAGCTTAAACACCAAGGTAATAGCAAATAACATCATTATAGATGCAATTTTAGTAACTAAAGAGTAAGTATCAAAGAAGTCCAATCCTTCCTTTTGTTTAAAGCTTTTAACCACAAGTCTTACCTTGGACCTCTCAATGATTCCTTCAAGTCTCAATTTATTTTTGAAGATCCACTTACACTTCAAATACTTACAATCTCAAGGTAGATCAACTAAAACCCACGTTTTGTTAGACGTGGTTGACTATAACTCACTATCTATGTCTTCCTTCCAAAAAGAAACACCCACAGATCTCATTGCTTCTTCATAAGTTTTGGGATCTTCCTTAATAATATAAATGACCACAATATCTTCATCTATCTTATCAGATTTTTCCATCACAAAGGAAGTAATAAAGTTAGAACCAAAACTAGTGGGTACTCTAGTTTTTTTGCTTCTCTTTAGTTCAACAAATTGCTCTTCCTCTATGTCATCACTGGTAGAAGAACTAGGGATAGATTCTCTCGGAGCTTGCATACTCACTTTCATAAGAAATATATCCTCAAAGAACACTGTATCTCTTGACCGCACAATTAGTCTATAAGTGTTAGATCCCTCTTCCTTAACCATAAATCTATTGGCAACACTATTATAGGCATATCCCATAAAAATATAATCAATGGTCTTAGGCCCAATTTTCTTCCTCTCATGCTCAGGTAGAGTAACCTTAACAAGACACCCCCACACTTTCAAAAAACTCAAGTTAGGTGGAAAACATTTCTAAATTTCATAAGGGGTTTGATCTAGTTTCTTATGAGGGACTCTGTTTAGAATATAACAAGTTAAAAGAATAGCTTTTCTCCATATGAATTCAGGTAAACCTGAGGAAATTAGCATTGCATTCATCATATCCTTAAGTGTTCAATTTTTCCTCTCAGTAACTTCATTTTGTTCAGGTGTATAAGGTGCTAAAAGCTCATGAATAATCCCAAATTTGTAAAGCCCCGTATTAGGGGTTAGAATATTGAGGAATTTCAATGCATAGTAGGCTTTGCATAATTAAGTTTTGCTTATTGTTCATATGCATTTTTGGACTCATACAAATTATTGAGCATGCATTCATGACATTCCAGGTGTAATTGGTTTTAGAATTTTGATTAAGATGAGAATTTTGGCTAATTAGTGATGAAAATTTATTTGGAAATTATTAGTAATATTTCGAAAATTTTGAGAATTTAGGAATTTTTCTGAAAAATTTGGGACATTAAAAAAAATAGACCAATAGTAGTTTGCTATGTAACACCTCTATATGAATGACAAATGGCCCACATGCAATGGGGCCACGTGTCAATGGGTTACTAAAGCACGTATCATAAGTGTGTAAGGTAAAAAACGTAGTAGCTCTTTATTTTCTTTCGGTTTTGCTTTATCCTCACCGAAACCCTGTTCTTCACTATCAAAGCTGGGATTTTGCTGGAGAAACAAGGTAAGTGAAGTTTTAAGTTTCTAAGTTATGTGGATGCTTTTGATAATGTGTTGCGTATTGGAAATAAGTACATGCATGAGTTGGATGATGTTTTATGTGTTGAGAATGAGCACATGCATGAGGAGTTTCAGTATTATAGCTTCGGTAATGCCTAGGATGTTTTATATAAACTTGGTGTGATTTTGAAAATATACAGATTATGTATTTGAGATTGGGGGAATGGAATTTCATTGTGATGTAGTTAAGTACATAAAAATGTGGTAAAGAACAGTGTGGCTATAGGTTCTGCATTGGTTGTAGTTTGAAAATAAAGTCACAGTAGTAAGAATGGAAAATACGAAGTAGTGAGAGAAAGTGAATAGGTAGCTTCGAAAGTTTGTGGAATCTGGACTTTTAGTTTATTTGAAGGGGTGGAGTTGAAATGGAAGTAGAAGAATTGGTTTAAGTGTGATATGTGTTCATTTAATAAGATTGAAGTGTAAAATCTGGGAAGTTTGAAGATGACGAACTAGAAGGATTTCATTTATGTGAAAGTTTCCGGCGACCAACTCTCCTGGGTTCACTGCAACCAACTTGAAGGATTTGACTAGAATTCCTTTCAGGTAAAGTTCACCGCGACCAACTTTAGGCTTCGCCCCGACGAACTTGTGAAAGTTTTGCGAGAATTCCTCTCTGGAGGAGTTCGCCGCAGTGAGCTTTTCTCTACACTGAATATGCTTCAGTATTTTAGGCATAACTTTCTCTGTAGTTATCCAAATGGGATGATTTTTGATTTGGAGTAAACTAGAGACATAAGGATACAAATTGTATGAAGAAATCAAGTTCTAATTCTGCCTCTAATGATTTAAGAATCTGATTTGAAGTGAGATAAGAATTCTGATGAAGCTTAAGAACAGCCCGAAATCTTTTAAGTATAACTTTCAGTATACTAAACCAAATTGGATGAACTTGGTATCACTAGAAACTTAAGACAAAGAGGGAAAAGTTTATAGAAGAAAGTATTACCTAATTACCTCATCTTCTTGATGACCGAAAGTTAGTTGTGAAACAAATTTGGATTGAGAAATTTAGTATGGTTTCACACGATTGATTATGTGACAAGAGTAAGGATTAGAAACCCGGGAATTTATCATGAACATGCATCATCATATTCAGCATACCTGAATGTGCATTAATGAATTCTTATTCATGCACCATAGTGATATGTGTTTGTACTAAATGTTTTAGAGGAACCCATAGAGCGACCGATTCCAGATATTGCCAGGACTTCGAGGCAATAAGCAATAAGGGAGCTTTTATAAGTAATTTAAATGGTAACTTTTGTAAGTAATTTAGATGGTCTCTTTTGTAAGTAAATGTATGTAAGTGATCTTTGAGTATCTGTAAGTAATTCAGTAAGAAAGTTTTGATGGTTTTGATTTGACTGTTTTGTTTACTATTGATTTTACACCATTAAATGATTTGCAAAGCTGTCAGTAATCTTTAGGACGCTCACAATTTATTTTGCTCTATTTAGTACTGAATTGAAATGTGTTTTATCACGATTGTGTTCTGAGCCTCGGGTCAATGAATGTCTAAAATATTTAAAGCATGCAAATATGATTGATTAATTATTATGCACATGAATTTAACTTGTTTGGTTTTGTAACTATCAAGTCCTAGTCATGGGTAAATAGGCATGCCTCAAAGGGTCTGCAGCTGCTTCTGTGGCACTTTGGTGTCTTCTGTTAATGGCACTTCGGTGTCTTCTGTTAATGGCACTTCGGTGTCTTCTGTTAATGACACTTTGGTGTCGAAACTTTGGTCTCTTCTGGACACTTCGGTGTCAGGAGTTCGGTCTCTTCTAGACACTTTGGTGTTGGGACTTCGGTGTCTTCTGTATATATCCCATTACCCACTTATGTTCATGGATTTAAGTTTAACTCGTTTTGCACCTTGATCTCTGATTAGCTTTGATAAGAAACTAACCCTATTTTTTTGATCTGATGGATTAACACCCTATTCGAAAATTTCTATATTTCAGTATCTTCTGTTGTGCTATTGAAATGTCTGACTTTAGCATGCGAAGTGTTTTTCTTAATAAATCTTATTCTATTTTGAATTTCAGTATGTTGAGATGCTTTTGTGTAACATGATTCAGTATCTATTATGGTTAAACATAGTTTAGTTATTACTCACTAAGTTATATGCTTAACACGTTGGATTTGCCCCGTGTAGGTTCTGAGAGAAAGACGTAGGAACTGGGACAAGTCAACTACAATGGCCAAAGGAGTCTAAAATTTGTTTTATCAAAAATGTATTTCGAGTTTGTTTTTGGACTTGTATCTAATGTATATGACTCCTAAATTTTTGTTTAAAGGGTTGTAATAACCTTAATTTAGGCTAGTTTCTGAAATTATGATATTTAATATATATTTGTTTGAGATTCTGGAAATGCATGTATAAAGTGTTTCGTATGTTTGGAATGCTTATTTTTTAATGCTATGCTTCCACAAAATGTTTCGTATTCAGTATGTTCTGTCTTGTGTGACACTCGCAATATCCTCCCAAGGGGTATTAGGGCGGTACATATTAATTGCTAATCAAGTTATAATATATTTTTCATTTTGTGGAAATGAATATTTTGATCAAGAAATGCTCTAATAAACTTAGTATAGTTTCTTGCATTGTTCAGATAGTACTGTACTATAGAAAATCAGAGTCATTGAGAATACAAAAGGAGCTAATGTCTCATCAAAGATTCAAGTTTGTATTTAGGAAGTTTCTTTTAATTATAATGATAGTTGAGATGGAAATTGTAAGATTTAACAGGTACTCATTATATAGAACCTTATGGAATTTTCCTATTAAACCATTGTCCTGGCAGTAACATGATCATTATATAAAGATATAGTACAAGATACTTAAAGAATTGGCTTATTGCAAATAAGAGATTGTTTGATTATACCCTATAGTCAATCGATCGATTGCAGTTTATTAACAAAATAATTTAAAGACATTATTTATCTTATACATATTTAAATGTATATGGTAAAGTCCATGAGATAAATATGCATTGCAAATGAAATTATGATAAGATCACATTGATGAGACTTATATTGCATTTATATATTATCCCTAAATTGTTCTCTTGAGACTAAACATCAATAGAACATAAAAAGACCAGCATACATTATGTTTTTCCTTATGAAAAAGTAATGGATCTCATAGACTTAATTATAGAGATACTTAAACAAACATGTAGTGCTTATGAGAACAATTTCACTTATTTGACCCATATCAAAAATCTATTTGGAATATTGCTTATATATTGATAGAAAACTTCATTGTAATAATTGTATATTTGATTCTCTGACTTGAGACATCCAAAGTATCTCGTATAGAGATTTTTATGTGTTGATACTACTTATGACCCATTCTAGTAAAGGATAACTTAGTTGGTAGTCATTGGATGTAACTTGAACTATATGGAGGTAGGTGAGTGATCAATATAAGATTCATCACCTTAAAGTAATTAAAGAGAATGTTTCATTGTTCTCAATTAGTATTAATTTGAGAAATCCTTTACCAAAGTAGAACAACACTTTAAAAATAGTTTTCAAATTTTATTAATTAAATGAATTACTAATGTTAGAATACTAACATAATTGAACTTAAATTGAGTATATACTAATTTCATGCTCTATTTCTAACCAAAACTTCATATGATGAATGAATCAAATTATATGAAATGATTGTACACAGAAAAGTTAGTCGAAACCACTTTGACATTCTTAAATAATTAAATGGTCATGATGTGTTGCTAAATGAAAATCTTAATCTATAGATATAAATTGTTTATTAGAGAATTAAAGATAATTTAAAAGAGTTTAATTTATGATTTTGGGTTGCAATGTATATCCATTGCCAACATATTTGAGAAAATATTGAGTCGCACACAAAGATCGAGTTGAAGAGAGATAAGGTGTTTTTAATCAAGTTGGATTTAATTATAAAGTTTGAGAAATTTTATGATTAATTATGAGATAGTTAATACATAATGATCAATATTAGACATTAGATCTTATTTGGCATAATTGGTATTTAATTAGAATTAATTGTAATTCTAATTAAAGTTTAATTAAAAATAGATTTTTAATTTTAATTAAATTGCCAGAATGTCCAAATTATACTATAAATAGGCTTAGCTTTTAAGGAAGCTAGCACTCCTTGCCTAACTCTTTTTATAATAGTTGTAAAGTTGTCTCAATATGTTCTGTGGATACTATTAGAGCCTAAGCACTTATGTAGCTATAATGGTTTAGATGAATTGATTTTAGAAATGATTTAAAGATATGAAAAGAATACAATCAATTTTCAAAACAAGGTATAGGTTATGATTCATGCTTTATTATATTTTATGTTTAAATCTTGTTATAGATTTAAAACGATCTTGACTTTTAGAAAATCATACAAAAAAAGTTCATAATTATTTTGCTACATGTAGGATCAGATCCTATCTTGATTTTCCAATAATATATTCTAGTCATTTTTGTAGAAATTTGCAATTAAAGAAGAATACATGTTATGAATATTTGAATGGAAATAAATATCTATCATGAAATATCTCCCTATAATTGTTGTCACCATTTTTCCATTTATAAAGAAAATTTTAAACCCTTTTAAACTTAATTTTGGTTGTAGAGTAGGAAACTTAAGCAGTAATTTTGAACTCTGACTTTAATTACCTGTAACGTAAACTTAAATCAGGTTGTGTTGGTCGTATAGTTATTTTGTTAGAGAGGACAATTTTTAGGGCACTGGATATTTAAGTTAAGTTTTAATTAGTTCAATTGATAGGCACAAAATGCAGTTGTATTTTGTTTTCTCAATTTATATTCCTCAATTCATATTATTTTTTATAGAAACGACTGGCTCCAACACTTTTGAGTAAACTCGCTCAAAATTTCCTGACAGCTCCATTCTTTGTGTTGTTTAGCATAAATTTATGTTCTTAATTAAATTTGAGATAGGGCAAACAAAAGAAATATTAACTGATTGCTAAACTCATAATATTTAGGAAATATGGTTGATTTCAAACTATTAGAACATTAAGTTTCAATTCTGGATTTTACCTTGGAATTTTGAAATTTTAGATTAGGTATAGTAGTAGTTTTTAGGATTTGATTTCTATAAATTTAGGATAAGATTTCAAAGTTTAATATAGCTAGAATGTAGGGTTGATATAGTTATAATTTCAGGTTTGGTTGCTGGAATTTTAAGATTAGAATTGATGGAATTTAATGAACACAAATAAGAGAAGGCAAGGAACTAGGAATCACACTTAGAGTCTAAAAATCATGATTAAAAGAAAGCATCACATCTTCAAATTGCAAAACTCATATTTGTAGAAAATATTTCAATATATGTTCTCATTGAAGGACTGAATACACAATTTTATAGAAAATCTTATAACCTTTATTCTAGTGGGAAAAGCTTCCTATCAAATTTAAATCATATTCTAATAAAATTTATATAAGTTTAATTCCTAAATAACATAGGATAACATATCTACAACTAGAATAATATAGTTATTTAGTACTACTTATCTAATAGGGAATCATAATATAATATAAATTTCAACCCTTATTGTCTTTGTTGTCAACTCTAGTTGTTGGACCCCGCTTCCGGAGCCCAATCCTTTTTTCGAAAACATGAAACCTTAAGCGTGGCTATTACCCTGAATGGTTCATTCATTGACCCTTATTGGACCATTATCAATTCATATTCATTACTATATATTCTGATTTCTTTAAAAA
>JANIHZ010148852.1:0-10402 GCA_027478365.1 Erythroxylum rufum
GATTCGATTGGTGGTTGAACCGATCGAACCGGTGACCAGTAAGGCCTCCTGTTCGATGTCCGGTCTGGGTTTCAAAACCTTGCATGTAACCCTTCTTTTGATTATCAGCTGTCCACATGTCCGTTGTTATGGCAATTTGTCCTTGAACACTCCACAATGCTCTTAATGTTTCTCTCTTCTTTTTCTCATAAATTTTGAAAATATCATTCCTCAATGTATTCCGACTTGGAACCTTAAAAGTCAGTTGGAGTGAATTAAGAAATATTCTGAATCTTTTGCTTTCAACCATAGACAATTGTTGTTCATCTCCAATAATCATATTAGCCATCAAAATTTCTAATTTATTGTTGTCAAAAGTTTTACGGTCATTTCATTCTTTCCTTTCATAAGGTTAGGGGTCAAAAATGTTTGACCTCCTAAAACCATTTTCCTTCTAATACATGATTCCGCATGTCTTTTTAAATGAGACGTTCCACCTTTCGAACCACTTGAATATGACTTATGACAATAATTACACTCTGCTTTTTCAGTTATGTTGATCGGTATAGTCTTCTTAAAGTGATTCCAAACTTGACTTTTATGTTGAGTAACTTGAGTTCTATTTGAAATTCTATTGTCACTTGGTGTAGGAATAGAAGTTTCCACTTCTACCTTCGGTACTGGATTAGAACTCTCAACTGAAGGAATATGCTCATCCATCTGACAAAAACATATAAATATTTGAGGTTATAAATAAGAATGTATTATAAAATGACACTTTCTTAATTAAAATACTTTGCCTACATTCTAGTTAAAATATTTCATATAAAACAAAATGTTCAAGAAAAATCAAAGAATGTTCGAACTTTGAATATGCTAGAATGTCCTAGTAAGTTAGGTTGATCATTTAGAGGATTAATACAAAGATGATAAAGGCATTAACTTCATACTCACATGCACATTATAAGATATGTGTATTTTGGTGGTCCTTTTGTTACAAGCTTAAAATAAAGCTGAACTACTAACATGTGTCATTTGAATTACCATTTGTAAACACAAAATGTTAAAGCTTTTTTTAATGCGACCATTAAAGTGGTTCTCCAGCCACCAAAACAGAAGAAGAAAAATAAGAGAGACACGAAAGGCCTGCTCCATATTGTGATTACGAGATAAAGCATTGGGAGGAAACAAGGCACATTAGGTCCCACCATAAGGAAACATTAGGATGTGGCCTTTATTCTTTACTGACAAAACTAGGAACAATTCTATAAGCATTAAGTTAAGTGTGTGTTGTATTTATGATTGAGTACTGATCTGTATATGAATCATTCCTTTGTGTTTCTTAACATTTCACCTTTTCTATTTCTTTAGGGTCTTTGGAAAATATATTAACTAGAATGAGGAATATTTCTTATATGACATACCAATTTGGTTTGCTGTGTATCACGATCCCGCTGTATTTAGTTGAATGATCCTATGTAATCATCGTTTTATATTGAATCATTCACAATGATTTCTGTTGATTTGTTTCTTCGTATCTTGCATTTGTTATCACTAATATGCAAATGGTATAGGTTCATTGAAACTTCTTTTGTATAGGTTCAGCCTACAATGACACTTTCACTAATAAAAGCAGAATATGTGACTGCCACTTTTGATTCTTGCCAAATGACATGGATGAGAAAAGTAGTCACGTAGTTAGGAATGGAGTAGAAAGAAGTAATACTAATGTATATTCTTTAGCCATTAAACTTTCAAAGGATCATTTGTTTGTTTTATGGAATGACCAAAGGTATCCATGTTAAGACATAACTTTTTACAAGATTTGGCAGAGGATGGTGGTAAAAAATTGGTCCATTACAGCACATCATTACAGCACAACATATATAAATTCACTAATTCCCTAAAGGCAACTTCATTTAAAAAAAGGAATGATGATTGGAGTTTGCAACATCATATATGTATTGCACTTAAGGGAATTTAAAAGCTTTAAAATAATTTTAAGAGAGGGTAAATAGAGAAATGGTAGTTAGATGCAATTGATTTGTTTTATATCTAGTATAACGTTAAGAATGACAACTAGAGATTAATAAAATAGTTTAAGATATTTTATTTTAAATTAAGTTTGTTACTCTTTTTTTTTTTGGCCAATAGTTAAGTTTGTTATTCAATTTCCTAACCTTTAGTCACAGTTTGTATCCATAAACATGACATATGCTTCTCAAGATTAACTTCATACTCACATGCACATTATTGCCACTATCAGCTATCCAATCTTAATTATCCTCTATTCATTCTTCTAGATGTACAAAACATCCAATGACAGAGTACCTTTCGTATAACCCCTAATCATGATAAACAACTTGTCTTCAAATTATGATTATTACAGTAATAATAATACATGAGTATTGATATTATTACAGTAATATTAATGCTAGTCAAATTTTGCGTTCAAACTAGAATCCTTAAATATGTATACGTTATTCTCTTTCACACTGCAATATACAGTTTACAAGCTCCAAAGACTTTGAATAGGTATTTGAAATGTGAAATGTAGAAAAGTAGAATAACTTACTAGAGTAAAAAGATTAAATATAAATAAGTTTGAAGGACATGAGGAGCATTGGGAATATATACTACTGACCTCAAAAGCTAAGCCGAAAGAAGTATGAACTGATAATACTAACCCATGGTTAATAGAAACAGAAGACCAAAATACTAACGTTGCAGGAAAGATGGTTTGAAGTGTCAAATCAAACACATTAATATCTGCGGCATTTCATCAAACACATTATAAGCATTATCTTATATGCCCAATATTAACAAACAAATTTCTCAAATTAGCCACATCGCATCTCAAGACAACCAAAAAAACCAAATTGACAAAGAGAGAATGAGAGCATATCTTCAACGTAGCCACGCCAGATGATATACGAAGAAGAAGAATGAAGGAACAAAGTGAAACGAAGAAGAAGAACAGAGAAGTGAAAAGGGTTGTGTGAGTGAGAGTGAAATTGTGAAAGCAACTGGGTCATTGGGTGAGACTATGAGTAATAGGTTGGGGACAAAGGGAGATGGAGGCAAGTAGGAGGCTGAGGGGCAGGGGCAAGCGTGCGAGGGAGGGAGACTGTTGGCCTGGGTGGCTTTCATTTAATGAGGGGCAAAACGATGTCGTTTTTACTTACAAGAAAACAACGTCGTTTTGTCTTGTATTTTATTAACTTTCTTATATGTTAAATGATGTCGTTTTACTCTTAAAGAAAAACGACGTCGCTTTGTCGATGGAAGAAATATTTTTAACATTAACAAAATAACGTCGTTTTGCAACAAACAAAACAACGTCGTTTTGCAACAAACAAAATAATGTCATTTTGTTTGTGGCTAATAACGAGTCATAGGCCACAGGCCACAGGTCGGGTTACTCGATTCGAGCCATGGTCCAACTTGACCACGTTGGCCCGTGGCCTAACCAAAAAAGTCACAAGTCATACCTAGCCGACCTGTGGCTTGGTTTGACCGGGCCAAACCTGTTGACTATAGGTTAGGTATATTTTGATATCCTTATTGTCACTATTATCACCAGTTTGTCTCTGTATTTTATTGGGGCTCGCTTCCTTTATATTTAATGTTTTCAAAAATTCATCTAGCCCCTCTTCATTTACGATGAAAATATCATTTGAATCTTGAGGGTCCTAAAAGGAGGATGTTTAGGTCTGAGATGGTCCAGCAATGTCTAGGTCCAAGTTTATACGACTTTTCATAATGTCAAAGTCTGACATTTGAGATTCTTTAGGAATGAATTCTCTTGAGTAAAGACCAATAGATATAGAGACAAATTGCGGTGCATATTTAGGAAAATAGTTTAGGTTCTTAAGAAAGTGCCTAAGGCCTTTAAGGACATTTTTCATGTATCTTGGCCATTGGATTGAGGTATACTAGAAATACACATGATTTCCAGAGTAGATGGATCCATTATGTGATGTGCTATAAGATTGGTGAAGGACAAAGAAGCATCAATTGGTTTACTTCTCTAAAGGAGTCTCCCAAAACCTGAGATCATCAATAATTTGTGAGAGTTAAGTCCTCCATGTCATCAATGGTTGATACCACTCAAGGAAATTCATAAAAGTGAACCTTCATTTTCTCTATCGCATAAATATTGATAGATCCGCAAGGGAGGAAGAGAGATAACACATGTATAAAAGGTAGAGAGTGACCATAAATACCATAACGCATTATCCGAGAGCAGACTATTAATGAAAAATAGAATAAGATATGGTGTCAGAATCTTAAACATCATAGGCAGCAATGTAAGCTTGATTGGTTGAAAAAAAGGTGGAGGTAATAGAAGAGGTTCAGCGGGGCAAGAGAAGTTATAGTGGGGTAAAAGAAGTTATCTCATCAATTGTAGTAGGTATTCTTGCAATAAGAGGAAAGAACTGATTTATCTTGGCAGTGCTAGATAAGTCAGCCATTGAAAGGATGAGAGAAATAGTTTTGAAAGGAGTGATAATACTGATATGCTTTTGACACTAAGAGAGGGAATCAACTAAAAAGTTATGACGGCCTTTGATGTGTTTCACTGTGAAGTTATAGCAAGAGAACCAATCTTTTCAGTGAAACAATTGACTCTCTAGCACAATTTTTTTGTTTAGATCCAGTAACTTTGGGAATGACGTATTGCCCATTTCTATTGTAAAGAGATAAAGGTTGAGGTGGAAATTAAACTTTTTTATACCTCTTTTGATTGTCAGAATCTCTTTGCAGATTGCGTGATAATGCTTTTCTGAGTGTTTAAATTGTCTGCTATCATGTCCACAGTAAAACCTCTTTCCTTTTATTTACTCTATTAATATTGCTCCCCATAAGTCTTTACTAACATCAATTTGTAAGATTTGTTTTCCTTTATCAGGAATCTTTAGTAGAGTTGGATTCCAATTGATCTTCTTTAATTGCTTTTTAACCTTTATCTGGTCAGGTTCCTATGGTGGTGGCTTTTTCTTTAATAGCTTTGACAGATGACTGACATATTTTGACACATAAGGGATGGAATCCCTAATATAATTGACAATTGCCAAAAAATATTGGATTTGTTTAACAATAAGGTTTATGTTTGAGAAGTTTAATAGTTCACCAGCTATATGTGGAGTGGACTTATAGAAACCATCATAACATTTCATGCCCAGAAATCCTATATAGGCTAATCTAATTTCAATTTTGCAGACTGAGATCATAATCTCGTACTTCTTTGTAAGATCCAAATTTTGTTTTCAATAGGGCTTGACGCTCTTACTGAGTTTGTGAATAAAGTAGGATATCATCAATGTAAATCAAAGCACTTGATAGGATACCGTTATAGATCCATGTTATAGCTCTTTGGAACAATGATGGGGCGACTTTTAGCCTAAATGACATGAATATCCACTAATATTGAGCATTAGGAATGTAGAATGTTGTCTTGTGCTGATCTTTTGTATCAATACCCACTTGCCAAAATCCATCTTTAAAATAAAACTGTGAGAATATTTTTTCATTTTTTCCAGAAATAACACTTGCGTATTTTATCTTAGGCAGAGGAAACTAGTCATCTTGAAGAAAATTACTAAGAAGTTTGTAATCAATAACTAACCTCTTCTTTCCTTTGTTCTTTTATGCTCTTTTTCCATATAAAAAGCTTGAGATGCCTAATATGATTTTGTCAGCTCAATCTATCCTTGTTTCAAAAGTATAGCACATTCCTCTTGTGTCATCTTTAAATCATCTAGATTCATTCCTGAATCAGTAGCCTTTGTTCGATTAATATCCTCATTCTTTTTGAATAGTAACTGGACATAAAATTTTGAATTCTACTGTAATAGATATGGATGACTGAATTGGTGATGACTTCTCGATTAATATTGTAGGAGTTGATCCCTAATATATTCATATCTAGTGGGAACATGTTGTAGCTTAAAGATGTTGTGGTCTTCAGTGTACTCATAAAAATCTTATTTATAATAAATTCCTTTTGGTAAGATTTGTAACTTTTATGCTTGGAAATAGAAATCCATCCTAATAAGTGTGTCAGGACAAGGAAGATTGCTTCCTAATAGTTTTGTCCAAACGATACAACTTGGGAAGAAATTTATCCTAATCCTTCTCTTTGTGATAAGGTATATCTTGAAGGATTTGCCGTCAGTTGCAGTATAGTATCCCTCATAAGGTTGCCATTCTTCTGTATGAAGAATATGTGGTTTCATAACACTTCTAGAAGAGCCTATATCTATGTAGCCAATACCTAGGAAAGAATGTGTGGTTTCATCACACTTCTACAAGAGCCTATATCTATGTAACCAATAGTAGGGATTGTTTTGTGATACTTCTCTAGAAGCAACGAGAGCTTGACATATGGTCGTGTTACTATTGGCTTTCTTGCTTCTAGCTTTAAACAAGATTGCTTCATCATGTACATTTGTTCGACATCTTCTTCATTAAAAAAAGGCTTCATCATTAGTAGATTCATAGCCAGTAATGTAAATAGTGTCTCACTAGACTGTTCTTCAAAAAGAGACTTGATGTCCTCTACATCTCTTATAGGTATTATAGCTTTAATAAACTGCAAGATTTTCATATCCTTTTTGGTCTTTTTAGGGAACCTTTTTACATAATGACCTATTTGTCTACATAGGTAACATCTGTCAAACTTTCTAGTGTCAGAAGCTCGTCATGTGAAAACTCTTATCTTCTTTTTCCTCTTTCTATTGCACTTATATTTCTCCTTGTCTTTGCATTTGAACTTTAAGTAGGGCTTCTTACACGCTTGTTTGAGTTAAGGTCTGGCTTTTAGCATAACTTTGAAGAACTTATGTTGTTCATATAATTTGTCCAGCATTACTAAAGCTAATTGGTAAATTTCTCTAAGACAGATTTCAAACATGTCTCTATGAAGAGAATTGATTGTTCTTTATAATTCAAGTTGCAAATCATAAGGAAGGGAAGCAATAAATGTGTACCAGAGATTGACATCATTGAAACCATTAAGCATATAATATTTTTTAGACATTCTTTGAAAATGCTTATGCAAATATTTTTTATTAATAAAGCAACATTTCATTTCAAAGTACTCATGTCTAATTTATCAATCAATGAGTTGGAAACCTCCAATGAATTCTTTATGGATCATTCCTAACAAGGAAATGGCTTCTAACAATTGTAAGACTAGCATGCGTTTATATTCACTAACGCTTTGGAACCATTCTTTTAAAGTTCTAGTCATTCTGGAGATAAATTATGTCAAGATGTCTTTAAGAGAAATATCTAGCCTTATCATTTAAAGATCTATCCAGGTACTGAATTCATGTATTTAATTTCTCCATTTTATTGGTGGGATATCATCAAAAGTGAACCATAGTCCTGAAGTAGGTTTGTAGATAGGAGCTGCTTGTGGTCTGATTGGTTCAGTCATTGACTCATCATCATCAACCTCAGGTTCAACTTTTGTGTATGGTTAAGCAAAGTATGGAACAGACATCATCATTTGAGATATTTGAGTGAGATTTACAAGATGTTCATAGCTTTCTGTAAAAGAATTAGAATCTTGACTATCATTATGATTGTTAGAGTTATCTAGAATTATGTGACCTTTAGAGCTATCTGAAACTGATTGAAGGGAAGCTATGAATCCTTGGTGGGGTAGGTTTTCTTTTATAGTGTTTAGGGAAGGTCTTTATTTTGGTAGAGAAGTTGGTGGTGTTTTGATTTGGAAAGGTTTAGAAGTTGTGGGGATGTCTTTTGCTAGCGAGTTTGACCTAAAAGGTTTTGAAGGTTTTGTAAGGGTTATTCTGAATAAAAGATAACACAATTTGAAGACTTTTTTGTAGTCAGTAGCTTCAGGATAGGATGGAGTGTTATAAGTAGGTCTTACGACTGGAAATGTCGAGGGGTATGATTCACATATAGCTCTAGATTGTTCTTTAACCATACCTGCCTTAATTCTTTTGAGCTCTTCTTAAAATTTTTGTAGATCTTTTTCTTATTTAGAGAAATTTGGTCCATAATAATGTTGGTCAATATATCTTTTCAAATTAGAATCAAGTTGGGCAACTTGATTGAGTGTCGTTGATATAATTGTCGTATATGGAGAGTTATAACATCAACCTTTGAATTTAGTCCTTGTGTCTGTTGTGATAGACTATCAAGCTTTGAATCAATTATACAAAAGGCATCATTTTTTGCTACAACATTTTATGTCTGCCAATTTAGTACTTCTTCTGCCGAAAAAACAAGTACATGATTGTCGTGTAGATTGATAATTGTGGATCTTGAGTATTCCCTCGTAGATACCCCAATCATTTTATTATTATGGGCTTCTAAAGATGAAAAATCTTCCATATATGATATCATCATCACACAAGGTAATGGTTTGAAGATATCCTTAGAGATTGGAGAAATTATTAGCAAAAAACATCTTAGTTGGATCCAGCGTTCCTTTCCAATTGCTCTCAATAGTTTAAAGATATCCTTTGGTCTAGGTTTAGGATTCCTAAAATTGATTCAAGGTCTCGAGCCATCATTTTCATCATGCTTGGTTTGGATCTTCTTTTGAGGTTGGCACTAAGATCTTAGCTTTCTGCTTAGCTCTTTTCTCTACTATGGGATATATTCTTCATCGTTACTATTAGAATTTTCATCATCCTTCATTCAAAGTGTGAATCGCATATAAATAGGTCTACATCTCATATGAAATGTCCACTGACATGGCTGAGATTCATCTCGTATCCATTGGAGTGGACATAGTGGATTGGAGGACCATTAATGATTTTTTCACGAGAAAATGCTAGATTAATCATCATTATTTGCCCAGAAGAGGCTCTGGATGATTTTGGGTTCTCTTCTCTAGGCTTGATGAAAATAAACTTTACCTTTCCATCCTTCAAACTTTTTAAAATTAGAGTAATGGTAGTTGAATAAAGCATTAATGAGGAGTATGAAATTCTTTCTCGTAATTTGTGATCCACTCTATATGCATTAACTCTGCCAATTATTGTGATGGCAATGAGCGTAGAATTTGGATAATTGTGTCTCATTTTAAGACTTGTCTGCTACTATATAAAGGGTATTTTTATGTAGAGTTTGGAAAATTATGATCTAGAGTATGATTCTGCAATCTCTAAATGATCTGATGATGGAGTGTGGCCATAATAGTAGTAGGATGTTACTCAGCTCTAACAACTTGAATTTAGACTTTCAATCTTATGGGTAGAGTTAGATCGTCAAGCTTGATGTTGAAGTTTGGAGCAATAGTCATGATGACCCTCATTATTGAGAGTGGTCAAGAAAGTGTCAATCAAGGCATTCTAGTAAGATGTGTATGTCGTGTCTAGGAGAGAAATTATAGCTATTGTTGGAATTCCTTTTCTTCCGTGTAATGTTAAGACCATACAAATAACACCTATATGGAAATATGTGAACCCTTGTCTAGCCATGATGAGATGAGTTCAGAGGGAAACTCTAGAGTTAAATATTGCTATGTAGAATTGGATTTTAGGCCACATTTTTAACTCTAGATTCTTGGATCAATTCTTTAGGTTGAGGTCTATGTATAAAGGTTAAGTGGAAAATACTCCTTGTAAAAGATTTAGATCTATGATATAGACTATATGGGCTTAATAAAGGTAGTTAGGTATCATTGATCTTAGTGTCTTTAGGTAAGTGGGTAATTTCTACAAATTTTTCTATTTTATTTAAGAGAGTTATCTCAGAAATAAATTATCCTAAAAAAAGCTTAAAAGAAATGAACTGTTTTGATGAGGTCGGAACTTCACTCATGATTATTCGGGTCTCTCTTTACTCACTCTTAACAACAATAACTTTACCATTGCCACTAGAAAAGTGTTTGGCTCTGATACCACTTGGGAACCTTGGGATGAAGTTTATGGGGATAGCAAGGAACCACTGGTGATATGATAGCGTAGAACTTTATAAGAGCTCTAAGATACACAAAGATAATTGTAGCTAAGACCCTAGGTATGCTAGTCCATATATAAACCCTTCATCTCAACGGGCGTCAACTCTCACAGCTTGCCTCTTAAGGATCTAAGCTAACCAATCCTCCTTGTTTAATTGAAAGTCAAACAAGATCATAGGTTTGATACTTTCTGATGTACAAGATGCTTATATAACGCAAATACAAAGCGTACTTGTATTTTTGTGTGGCATAAGTAAACTTATTAAATACTTGAGCTTTTAAGAGAGAGATAGTTTTTAAAAAGAAGCTATATGGAAACATATAACTTTTATTAAATCAAAACTTGCTTATAGTGAAAAAGGTCATTTGCCTTCGGTAAAAAAGTTAATGATATCATTTATATCTCACATAGAAATAAAAATATTTTATTTTAAAAGTGAGCATATAATATTATATATGTGCCATGTAACGTTATAA
>JANIHZ010148892.1:0-10400 GCA_027478365.1 Erythroxylum rufum
CCACAACATCAGGCCATATTTCTTACATTCTCTTACTTGGTCGAATGTTTCATCATTACATTTAATAGTATAACATACGGCTAGCAAAAATTAAATCTTATAAACCATAACATCATAAGTACCTCAACATAACAAATCATATAATGTGGGTTATCTATATGATAGCTTGATGGATAACACAATGCACAAATACCTACGTTCTATATTTGTTTTTGCCTGTCCGTAATTATGATAGAAAGAGGACTAGTTTATATACACTTATCTGTTTACATTAAATCTTGTATTAACGGTCAAGATTTGACATACTATTAAATTAAGAAAACCCTAAACCAAGTTTAATATGGGTTTATAGAAAATATGGGCCACAACATCAGGCCATATTTCTTACATTCTCTTACTTGGTCGAATGTTTCATCATTACATTTAATAGTATAACATAAGGCTAGCAAAAATTAAATCTTATAAACCATAACATCATAAGTACCTCAACACAGCAAATCACATAATGTGGGTTATGCCAGTCATACACAGTGTAGTCGTTTACTCCTTCCATATATCACTACATTAAGAACTTATTATGTTTAAGTTCATAAGTTGTATATAAACTACATACAGTCCACATACTTGTTATGATAATACATACAAATTTCTTATACAAACAATCATATATACATAAGCATAATGAATAAGAAGTATAAAATTCATAAACATATTATTATTGAGCTCAAAAGTGCTAAAACATCATCATCAAATATTATTATCAATCACTAATACAACCAAGACCCATCCTAAGCATATGTTCTTTGAATGCCTTTGGTTGTAAACCCTTAGTCAGGTTATTTGATATATGCTTATTTATTGATACATTTAACCCTTTACACTTGGTGATTAATGATATGAAAATGCTTAAGTTACTCAATATAGTTCTTATATGGTTTTAGGTACAATTCGGATGCGAAAGAGCTAAAGTGAGTTGAAAGCACTATATTTGAGTCGTCTTCTTAAGAATCACACTTACTTGTCTTCATGGAGCAAGAACGAGAAGGACTAGAGCAAGAGAGAGAAAAAAATACATAAAATGAAGAGCATTAAGAGTGTTGAACCAACTCACGACCATGCATGATTTGTTATAGCCGTGAGACACATCTATCAACCATGACAAAAGGTGTCATGGGTATGACACATTTGTCACATGACACCTTTGTCATGCCCATGACTCATTTTGCATGGGCGTGACATGGGGCTCATGGCTGTGAGGCTCAACCAAGGAGGCTTATGGGCGTGACACTATCATGCACTCCCATGAGACACTTACAGCTCACCCGAACCCTACTTTTTAATATAAAAGAATCGTTTATATGACGACAAAGTTTGATGAACTATTTTGAGTATTTTCGACTGGGAGAGCTTTGGAAGCCTCGGGAGAGCATGAAGAGGACGATAAGCTCTCAACCGTGAGAGACCCATAGAGGGGTAGACGTCCTGATGCCAGTTTGGAGGTACAATTAATGCCAGTAACCTTGTTAAGCATTTCTTTTATTGTTTGTTGTTCTTGCTCTTATGGATTGATTATGTTATTCTATGTTTAATGTTTGGGTCTTGAATAAGAATGATTGAATGCTCTATTTGATTATTTTTATGTAAGAACCCATTACTAGAATCGAATACAATATGTAATCATTGTTTTTATGATTCATTTGTAGCAACTAATAGTTTGTAATCATTAGAGATAACATAACCTATGTTAAATAATCCGACCTTATATGATTATTGCTTAGATTGGTATGTTTTTCTCACTCATAAGCCGACTGTCCGATTAAACTTAGCGAGCGTCTCCTAGGTTATCTGATAGCTAGGGTTAATTAACGAACTCATCTTAATTAACTATGACCTAAGGAAAAACTGGGATTAATAGAACTTGTTGTTAATCTACGACCAATAGTTTAAGGAGAGGTAAAAGAACAACAAATCAATAAAATATGTTTAATTAGGGTTTAGGCTGAGATAAACCAAAGAATTAGGTCCCTAATGAATTCATCACTTTTCATCATTTTTATAAGTTTTCTTTTATTTATTTGCGTTAGTCTATTTTGTTTTATTTTCTTATTAAAACGAAAAACCCCCAAAACCTAAACATCAATTATTTTCATTTCAAAAGTTGTGACACACACTCTGTGGGATTGACCTAGACTCACCACTGCTACAGTAGTAGGTCTAGTTTATTTTGTGTAGTGTTACGACGCGCTACCATCTGTTATTATGAGATCTGTCTTAATATATTCTATATGCACTCTTTGTTTCTGAATATCCTCTTTAACAAAAAATACTTTAATTACATGTGTTTTGCGCCTCTTGAGTACTTTTCGTTTTGAGAGAAGAAAACTGTTTCAGAATTATCACAATAAATTTTCAGCGGCTTGCTTACTGTGTCGACAACCCTAAGCTGAAATAAAGTTCCGCAACTGTTAACACAGGTTTTAATCTATTTAAAACACTTAATATACTGCAAGCTCACAGTTCATGGTTGTAGTATGTGAGGTGTCAATCCCTCGAGGAGTTGTCGAACTAATCTAACTTTAAGTTATCTAAGGCATAAGAACTATTAAAATGAAAATAAAAACTGCACAGAAAAGTAAACACATAAAGATGATTTATTGGAATTAAAATGTAAAATTAACATACAAAGAATCAAATTAGGGACCACCAAATTCATAATGGAAATCTCACAAGAAAGATTAGCTGATTATGAGAAGGGGGATTTATCTTATCATCAAATGCTAACATGATTACTTTTGAGTTAATACGGTATCGGTCTTAGACTTTCGAAGGGTGGATTACTCTCTCTCGAGTTATAATCATTAAACCCTAAATTATAACCCCTAATTGAATTATAGAATTTGAAATATCTCAATTAACAAAAGACCCACAAATCCAATCAAATCTTAAGCCCTCTAATAGACAACTGGGTCCTCACACGAGATCTCTCTTTGTCTAAATTCCCGATTTGATTATTTGTGTGATCTATTGTTTAACTCTCATTACCCAATCTAATCGTTTTATTATTGGTTCACTCTCTCGATTTCTTATCGCAACATGAAAATACAACAAACAATCATAACACCCAATGTATTAACATCAAAAGAAATCACACTAACACTGATTCAAGAACAAATCCCTAAAGAAGTTTAGAACATCATCATCAGACCCAAATCCATCATTATCAAATCCATCTTATACATTCCAAAGAAATAACAATAAAGATGAAATGAAATGTCATTTAGAAGGGTCGGAATAGATCGAGAAGATAGCAGCACTGCAACCCTTCTTCTCTTTCTTCCTTTTTTCCTTCTTCTCTCTTTTTCTTCCTCTCTCTTTGGAGAGAGGTTGGAGCTCCTTCTACTTTATATAGTATTTTCCATTTTACGTAAACCCAAGGATTTATCCCCAGTCCAACAAGTCCCAAATGTCTCTCGGTAAGTCACATTTGGCAGGTTGTCCGCGCTGTTTGTTATGCAGGCCACGATAGTGGGCTATAATGCCATGATCGTGGCAGAGTCTCCATGCTTTTGCCACGATGGGCCACGATCGTTGGCCTGGCCTTGCTTTGATTTTCCTCCGAATTCTCCCCATTCTTTGATATTTTATCTGAATATCTAATCACTTCTAATGATCAGACCTTTTATAAGTGAGCATGTAATCTTTTGTTCTTTGAAGATATCTCAACACTTTCTTTGTAGCCTTCTAATGATCAATGCCAAGATGACTTTGATATCTACCCAGCATCCCTACTGAAAAATTGATGTTTGGTCTAGTACAAGTTTGTGGGTATATCAAACTGCCCACAACATAAGCATATGAAATTATTTCCATTTCCTTACATTCCATATCATTCTTTGGACATTGCATAAGACTAAACTTATCTCCCTTTTGAATAGGGACTATACCTGCTTAGCACTTGCTCATGTTTAATTTCTCAAGAATTTTCTCGATATAGGATTTTTTAGACAATCCTAATAAACCTTTTGATCTCTTACAAAATATTGGAATTCCAATCATATAGGATGCCTTTCCCATATCTTTCATTTCAAAATTCTTAGAAAGAAAATCTTTAGTCTTATGCAACAAACTCAAGTCATTAGTAGCAAGCAAAATGTCATCAATATACAATACTAGAAATATAAACTTACTCCCACTGATCTTTCGGTAAATATACTATTCAATAGTAATTTCCTCAAAACCGAAAGAAGTAATGGTATTATTGAACTTAATATACCCTTACCTGAAAGCTTGTTTAAGTCGATATATTGACTTCTTCAATTTACACACCATACTTCTTTTTTATCTTTAATGGAAAAACCTTTAGGTTAATCCATTTAAACTTCATCCTCAAGATCTCCATTTAGAAAGGTTGTTTTCACATCTATTTGATGTAATCCTGAATCAAATTGAGCCACTAATGCTAAAATTATTCTTATTGAATCTTTCTTTGAGACAGGTGAAAAAGTCTCTTTATAATCAATGCCATCTTTCTGAGTATAAACTTTGACAACAATTCTAGCTTTATATATTTCAACATTGTCATTCGAGTCGCGTTTGGTCTGGAAGACCCACTACAACAAACTCATTTAGAACCTTCTGGTAAGTCTACAAGATCTTGGACATTATTTTGAGCCATTGATTTCAACTCTTCTTTCATAGCATCAATCCATCTTTCAGACTTATCACTACCTATGGCTTGTGAAAACGAAACAGGATCATTATCCATTCCACAATCAAAATCTAACTCTTGCAAATAAATGATGTAATCATCATAAATAAATAACCTTCTAACCTTACAGGTTTATTTAAAATTATACCAACTGGTTTATTTGCATGAGCTGGTGGTAAGTTAAGTTCTTTATAAGGCGCTTCTTCATTATCCAAATGTTGTTCTTGATTATTTTAATCTTCTAAAGTAGGAACAACTTTTGTTGTGGTTGTGGGTTTAAGAAAATTTATGAGTAATGGAACATCAACCCTTATTTCATTAATATCCACAACTTGATTTTTAGCACTCCCACTAACTTCACCATTCTCTAAAAATTTGCATTGGTTGTTTCAACAATTCTAGCACTGTGGTTTAGACAATAAAACCTGTACCCTTTGGATTTCTCTAGGTAACTAATAAAGTAACCACTAACTGTTCGAGAATCCAATTTTCTTTCATATAGATTATAGATATGTGCTTTTGCAAGACAACCCCAAACATGTAAGTATCTTAAACTAGGTTTCCTTCCAGTCCATAACTCGAAAGGAGTTTTAGGAGCTGCCTTACGAGGAACCCTGTTTAACAGATACATAGCAGTTTTAAGTGCATATATCCTCAAATTTTTGGGTAATTAGGAATTACTCACCATACTTTTAACCATATCCATTAATGTTATATTTCACTTTTCTGCCATACCATTTTGTTATGATGTGTCTGGCATAGTGTACGGTGCATATATGCCATGACTTTTAAGGAACTTGGCAAACCGACTAGGACACTATCCAGATTCATCATACTTTTCGTAATACTCACAACCTCCATCAGATCTTATAATTTTCACTTTTCTATCTAATTGCCTCTCAACCTCCTTTACAAACACCTCAAGGGTATTTATAGCTTGAGATTTTTCTTGCAATAAATAGATATATCTATATCTAGAAAAATCATCTATAAAAGTGATGAAGTATTTTTCTCCATTAAAGGATGAAGTGACAAAAGGTCCAGAAATGTCAGTGTATATTATTTCAAGAAGCTGACTACTTCTTATGGCTCCTTTCTTGCTATGTTTGGTTTGCTTGCCTTTAATAAATTCCACACATAAGCCAAGATCAGTAAAATCTAGATTCGGTAGAATCTCATTCCTTACTAATCTTTCTAACCTTTGTCTACATATATGACCCAAGCATTTATGTCACAAGTAAGCAAAATGTTCATTTTCCAAAATATGTTTCATTCCAACATTATGATTAACAATAAATAGGGATTTAGAAAAAAAAAACATCATCAAGTTTCAATTTATATAAACCATCCATAAGTATTTTATAACCAATAAAGGAATTATTCTTATACATATTGAAACAACCATATCCACCCTTAAAGGTATATACACTATCATCAAGTTTAGAAACAGAAATTAAATTTGTAGAAATTGAAGGTACATAGAGAGTGTTCATTAGATCCTAGTGATGCTTAGTATCTAATGTTAGCTTGTCTGTGCCTACACCATTAATTGGGGCCTTCATTCGATTCCCTATAAACAAAAGGTTGCTAGTTGGGCTTATGGTTTGGATTGCAAGCAATCTCTGCATAATATTGGAAACATAAGTAGTGACACCAGAATCAAACCACTAAGTATTAGAAGGAACTTCAGATAAGTTTGATTCAAAGCATACAGAACATAATGTATACCTTTCTTTCTGAACCAAGCCTTACATTTTAGACAATCTTTATGATAATGTCCTTCTTTCTTACAAAAGTGGCATTATTTAACTTTTGTCCTTTCCTTTCACCATCATTAATTTGTGGAACTTCAGCAAGTCCTTTCTTAAAATTCTTGGTCTTTGGTTTGAGTTTCTTTCTAGCTTCTTGGCCAACTAGGTTAATAGAATGAACTCCTTGTTTCTTAATCTCGCTTCCTCTTGAATAAGCTTACTAGAAAATTCATCAATATTCCACTTATCATTTAATTTGTTATAATTGATGTGGAACAGTCCATATTCAGTTGGAAGTAAGTTCATAATAAATTACACTAAAAAGGAGTCTTATACAGCCATACCCAGTGTCTTAATTCTTGCTGTGATATTATTCATATCAAGGACATATTGTTCCATACTCTTTGACCCATCAAACTTAATGGTCGTGAGTTCAATCATAAGTGTCCCTGCAAATGCCTTATCTGTAGAATGGAACTTATCTTCCACAAGCTTAAGAAAATCTTTAGCATTCTAATTTTTAGTTTTAAGAAGAGTAGACTTAATGTTATTGGCAGTCATCATTTGCACAAAGTTTAAACATAGCCTGTTAGACCTTGCCCATACCTAATAGTGTGCCTTTTAACCTGTATATTGGTATCATTAAGATCAAAAGGCTTTTCCTCTAATAGCGCCAAGTCAAGATCTAAAGCACCCAAATGGAAAGTGACTTGTTCGATAAATTTAGAGAAATTTACACCAGTGAACAAGGTAACAGAAGAAGCTTTAGAGTGAAAGCTAATAACTGCAAACATATAAATGCTCATTAAGTAACAGATTCAGATAGGAAGTATACACATTAAATATGTTGCAGGTTTCCTTTTGGTAAACACAACAATACATATCATTACCATCATTAGAATGCTATTTAAACTTTATAAGAAAATTAAATAAATTTCATCAAATACATCTAGAATCTTTGGATAACTATATATATGTGACAAGAGTATATCAATTTTCTTCTTTATATTTATTAGTTATAGAACAATGATTTACCTTTGGGTAAAGTCCTTAATTTCTATTAACTAATAAATTTCATAATAACATTTCATAAAATACATAAATTATATGACCACACATTCAAAAACTAATTTGACCACTTTCGTAACCAACAAATTAATTTCAATCATACCATCATATATATAAAATAATAATAATTTAAAAATTTGATTATAGGTCAAAATATCATTAATATGACCAAAACGTAAGAAATCAAAACTTTAAAATTAATTCATTCATCAACAAAACTACAATCTGCCATTCAAATATATAATTCTAGAACTGAAGAATGACGGAAAGAGTTGCAAGATGGTTAAAAAAGAAGAGATTTTCTTTAGCCAAACATTAAGCAAATCGGCCATAGAAAAAAGCAAAAGCAACATGATAAGTGTGTGTGGGCCCTTTCTTATTAATGTCATCCTTCTTATTGTGTATTGTCATTAAAACAACTGGAATGGGTAAATTGATTTCAACATAACCCTAAACTTCAGGCACTAGATCACCTGTGCCACTAACGCTGGTCCTATTTTGTTCCACAATTAAAACATCGATGTTTTAATTAAACCCAATGTCTCGGCTTTACACTCGCCTAAACTAAGCTAATGCCCCCTCGTTCTTTTGATTTTGCTTCCCGCTTAACTTATTCGATCTTGCGCTCGATCTTCTCAACTCTTTCCATCCTCCTTTTGTCTTAATTCATGGAACGTCTCCTTCATGCATTTAGGTATGCTCTTTACCACCCTCTTCCAAGATCTGCTTTACTTCTTTCTTACAAGGAACTGTTCTTCTTTTCGTTGCTTTCTTCAACATCTCCATTAGCCATTTCTTGTGTAGTTCTGGAATTTATCAAGAGTTGCTTTAGTCTCTTATTTTTCCCTTTTGTTGGTTCAAACTAGTTTAATAATCAGTAATTAGTGGGAAGTTTCTATGTTAATGAGTAATTTTCCATGGATGTGGCGTCGTATTTTCTGTGTTAGATGGGATCTGTAAAATTTTAGATTATGTGTGGCTGGTTTTGTCTTGATTTATACATATGGGTATCTTCTATTTTTCATTTCTTTAGCGGTCGCATGATATGCTTCTCAAATTTTGTTAAAGCCTCGCATGTGTTTTTCATTGATGGGAAATTTTTAGAATTAAAAAAAGACGTTTTTTAAATGTCAAATTTTGTTTTTTTAATGAAAAAATCTTCTGGGATTGATTTGATTTTAGAGGGAATTTAGGTTTTCAATTTTCTTTTTGATGTTTGGTTAGGGGTATGAGAAATGAATCTTGTAGTTCATGGGATAGAGGCAAGGAATTTTCCACTAATGAACACTAACAAGCTGAGCGATCCGTATGTAAAATTAAAGCTAGGAAAGCAGAAGTTCAAGACCAAAATAATGAAGAAATGCTTGAATCGAAGTTGGAGTGAGGAATTTAGTTTCAGGGTTGATGATTTGCATAACGTACTTGTAATTTCTGTATTGGATGAAGACAAGTACTTCAACGATGACTTCGTTCGTTTCATTACTTTCTTCAACTTCTCTATTATCCATTTCTTGTGTTGTTCTGGAATTTATCAAGAGCTGCTTTAGACTACTCTTCTTTTTCCCTATTGTTAGTTCGAACTAGTTTACTTAATCAGTATTTAGTTGGGAGTTTCTATGTTAATGTGTAAAAATCACAACCCACTTCTTAAATTTTGTTTCCTTAGGAACTAGACTGACAATAAGAGCAACATTATTCACACAACTGTTAAGACTAAAGAAAATATCAGCTTCACATCCATAGGCACTCTCTGTTTGTATGTATTCTCCTAGTTTTTCTCTCCAGATAACAATGAAAGATCAACATTTAGAGAAACCACTTCTTAAATTTTGTTTCCTTAAGAACTAGACCATATTCTTACCCCAAATTCTAGTTTTGTTTTGAAAAGAGCTAGTCTTTCTTAATTTAGTATATCAATCACTAAATTGTTTCAAACATGTCCATATTTTAGACTGCATGGTTTATGAAGGATAAATATACTTTAAAAACATGGTATCAAGTGTGAAAAAGCTGCATATGGTCCTTTTTGGAGGTTGTGTTTGAACTTGAAGTCTATGCCTCATGACAAAAAATATCCTTGTTCACTGTAGAGACATATTTTTTTCTCTACTATACTTATCCCTTTTTAAAACTGTGGTTTTTTTTTTCAGGTTTTGGATTTCCTGTGGAGCTTCCTCACAGATCCTCCTACTGGCAAAAGGGTAGCTAGTAGCTAAGATAAGGTCAGGGTCTAGTTCTGTCTCTCCTCTCATTTGAAAATGCTAAATTTTTATTCACTTTCATTAGTTAATTGTTTTCATTTCCTTCTGCAACATCTGTAAGGACTTTAATGATGATGCAACTCACCAAGGCAATGGAGACTTGAGGATGCCAATAGGTCCAATTACAAGGTCACGCTCTAATAAGCTCAAGGCACAGTTTCAGATTTATGCACAAGCTTTTGTTTCATAAGAACTTCAAGAAGTTTTGTTGATCAAGCTTGGGGAAAAGCTTAAGGAGACACCTAAGTGTGTGTGCACATTGGAGGCATCAAACCAAGAGGGCTAACACTTAACCAATTTTCACAAGCACAAGTCTAATTAATGGGCTTGGGCTTATTTTATCTTGTAAAGGGCGTGTGGACTTCTTTTAGGCATTTTCATGGGCTAATTTTCATTAAGTGTGCATGTGTTTCATTAAAAAAGTCATGTGCATGTTTTATTTTAAGGAACCAAGGGTATGGGCCTAGTTTAAAAGCCCAATTCGCCCCTCTTAAGTTAGTCTTCTATTTTGTTGTTTCCTTATCCTATTTGGACTAGGACTAGTCAATTTTAATTAGTTTTGAAGCCCAAATCTGCATGGGATTTGTTCTTGGGCAGATTTGTTTCAAGAAA
>JANIHZ010148936.1:0-10396 GCA_027478365.1 Erythroxylum rufum
CCCTTTATTTTACGTGCATCAATTAATTTCGTTACGAAAATTAACCGAACATTCCCTGTGGATTCGATCCCGACTTACCACAACTACAAATTTTAGTGTGCAGAGTCAGGTAAATTTTGCAGTGCATTCGACACGCGCTGTCACGACCTCTCTCCACTGTTGGCCATAACTTTTTTGTCTGACATCCGATCGATCTAATTTTTTTTGAAGCGTTGGATTCCTGAGATATTCCTCTATCTGTTCATGTAAAATTATGATTTTTGAGTTTTAACTGAGGAAGACCGATCAAATGAAAGTTGGTTGACCGATTAAAAAGAGTATGAGCTAGTTATGTTTTCCTGAACAGGGTTCAGTATTTTGGTGATATCTCAATCTGTAGACCTCTGATCGATTTGATTTTTGAAGCATTGGATTCCTAAGACATCCCTCTATCTTTCCTTGAAAATTTATGATTTTGTGAGACCGATCAGGAAAGATAGATTTGATCAAGTGGGAAGATCGGTTGATAAAGTCTGAACAGACTTTAGTATTTTGGAGATATCTTGAGCTATAGAGCTCCGATCGAGCTGATTTTTTTGAAAAATAAAATAGAGATATGGGGCTTCAAGTTATCTGAAGGAAGCGAATTTCAATTTAGTCTTTAAGAATGCCAATTTTCGGATAGAAGTAAATCACTGGAAAATGTTTCAGCATAGTGATAGTCCGAACTGTTTGGAGTATAAGTTGAAATAAAGTTCAGGGGTAATTTTGGTAGATCACTTAAGAAGTTAAGGTTTTAGGCTTATGTGGAAGGGTAATATGGTCATTTGTTGCTCATTAAATGACATGGCAATATAAAACAAGAGGGCTGTCGTTTTTTTTATAAGAGGAGCACGACACTTAAGAGGAAAACAAATGAAGAAAAGAAAGGAGAAAGAAGAGAGCAGAGAAGTAGAGCCTCGAATGGAGAAAAGGAGAAAGAAGCAAGAAACTTAGGGTTTGATTTTTGGTGAGCTTCAAGTGCGTTTTTGATTTAGATTCAAGAGGGAAAAATGAAGAGGAGCATGAGAGCTTGATTTCAAGCTAAGAAACCCTTAATTTGGTGAAAGATTAAGGTAAGGAAAATTTTGATTTGTTAGATTTTGAAAGGAATTTTAGTTTAGATAGCTTGAGAAATGTATGAGATTAAGTTTTCTAAGATCAATTTGATGACTGTGTGTTAAGAGTTGCTCAATTTCGAATTCCTATTGATTAGGGTTTTGGTGATTTTGATGAAGGAGTTTAAGAAAAACAAGAGGAGCATGAGGGAATACTTCATGAACAAGTATAAGCAAGGATATGAGGTGGGTAATATGTTTATATTTTGAATTATAAGTCAATTATGTGATTTTGAAAAAAATCTAGAAAGGAAAATATTTTTGAAATTTTATTGTTTCCAAATGTTTTGGAAAATGTTACAAGTTTTAAATGATTTGAGAAATTAAGAAAAGTTCTAAAAGTCATTACTTATGATTGAAGTGATAAATTATGATTTTTAAACAATTGCTATGATTTTTGCAGTTCCTTGTTTGTGCTTGATTGAGAAATTGAATATGAATTTTGATTGTTATGAGATTGATTGATGAATTGAGTTTGCATTTGAATGGCTATATGAATTTATGTGAATTTGTGAATGTCAATGTGTATAGTACGACACGATACGAAAATCTGAAAAAGTAAGTTTCTTTTGAAATGTTCCCTCGGGCAATACGATTCTCAAGTTGATATGTGTTATGTGGGTTTGGTAGTCCATCCAAGAATTGTCACGTGCACATTGACCAAGATATAGGCTTCTCCCGACTGCCCGCTAGTAGCACGGAGCTCCTTTATGGACTCCCTCAAGAATTTACGACTACACAGGACCATTAACTGGAATTATGTAGTTCGTCATGTTTATGGATCTACCCAAACCACTTTGATGTGTTTATGTATTTTGATTTGGTTGATAATGTGATGCATTTTATTATGTGAAGGATTCATGTTTTAAATTTTGTTCATGATTTGTGAAGAATTTGAAGTTTTTGAGAAATGATAAATTGAGGACTTTCTGCCGTGAAATTATTTGAGATTGATTATGAATAGTTTGAAAAGTCTGAAAAATAAGCTTTCAATGATTTTCCTACTGTGAGATTTTTATAAAAAGGCAAAAGTTTAAAAATGAATTTGCTTATGTTTCAATGTATAAACATGTTATCCACGAGCTGTTAAGCTCACCCCCTTTCATCCCCATCTCTAGGTTTCGAGTAGGAGATCAGATGAAAAAAAATCAAGACCTTTGTTCGATTTCGCATGTTTTGGATTTTATTGTTAGCTCTGTATATGGCTTGGAATGCCATTAATGTATTATAAGCATTTATTTCATGATGAATATGAAGTATGAATTTATATATGGGATTGAATTATGAATTGTATTTGAATTATGGGATTGTGTGTTGAGTTGAAATATAAATTTGAGTATGGTTAGGCTATATGAATGTGTTTAGATATGAATGGGAATTGCGTATGATTATGTATATGATTGAATGTGAGTTGGAAAAGGGTATTGTTTTGATTTTGAATAAGATTGAATAAAGATGAAAGGAATGAGAAAGGAAAAAGAAAAAAAAAATTATATCGTATTTCGGATTGGTTTAGTCTAAGGGTTTCCAACGCTAACTTAGTTTCGAAAATATACGCTACGAACGTTGGAATTTGTTTCCGTTCATTTCGAAACGTTTGTTTCGAATCGCTTTCGATTCTTTCGCTTTTGATTGTGTTTCTGCTTTATGACTTCTGATCCGATTTGTATTCCGTTCTTTCGGAGGTGATTTCTCTCGTTTGTTTCCGCACGCGTTTGATCGCGTTTGGTTTTGATTCGCTTCCGCACTTTGTTTGTTTTCGTTTCCATTTTTCGTTTTTCCGGTTGGGGTCCGGTTACGAGATCGGGTCCCAGCATAAATCCTCCAAGAGTGACGTATAAATCCCCTTTATATATGCTCACAATAATGGCTATCAAAGAAATAACCTCTAAAATGACATTAAAAGGATCTCTAGTCATACTAATAAGCCCTCGTTAATCACTAGAGACTTCAATGCAATCATTGCATCTGAAGAAGCTGAAGGAATCCATGCAAATGAAATTCCTTGTCAGGATTTAATGTTATGCCTATACGATATTGAGGTAATTGATGTAGCCTAATTTCTTTACATGAAGTAAAACCAGAAGGGAAATGATCTTATAAAAACAAGTTGATAGATCTCTTACAAACATTAATTGGTTTCAGTAATTCCTCAATAGCCTCACATTTTTCCATAACTCTTTTTCCATGACTCTTTTTTTTCATACCTATAGCTTGTTGTAACCCAGTCTATAAGATGATTTCAAAAAATTAGCCAATAAATTAAAGATGATCTTGTTAAACCATATAGATAATGCTCAAGGGGCTATATTCATGGTAGAGAGATGAGTGACAACATTCTTCTTATACAAAAGTTTATGAACGGTTATTCCAAAAGGAGAGGAGGTAAAAACTACATTTTGAAGATTGATATAAAGAAAGCCTATGATAACATTGATTGGACTTTTTTTATGCAACATCATGAAGGATTTGAATTTTCCTGATTGTTTCATTTATTGGATTTCATTATGCTTTTCCATCCCATCCTTTAATATTCTAATCAATGAAGAACTAACAAAATTATTCAAGAGTTTTAAAGGAATTAGATAGGGTGACCCTATTTCACAATAATTATTTTCCATTATTATGGAGGTTTCCAACATGATTTTGTGTAAAATTGTAGAGAGGACCAACCATTTCAACTATCATTCTAAGAGCAGGAAATTGGGATTACCAACCTCATTTTTGTTGATGAATTGATTATTTTAGCCAGGGTGGACAAAAATTTACTAACAGTTGTAATAACGAGTATCAGTTTATTCACCAAGCTAATTGGTCTCCATGTTAATACTGAAAAATCCTCATTTCATATTTCTAGAAGTTTTAAGGATCAGAGAAGTATAGATGAACATATCATTAGTTTCAGAGAAATATCTGTGCCTTTCACATATCTTGGAATTCCATTAACTTCTTCTAGATTGAGTTATAGAAGTTTTAAAACTTTGATGGATAAAATAAAAGCAAAAATCACAGGTTGGAGAATGAAAACTTTATCTATCGTTAGGAGAGGTTAACTGATTATAGTTGTGCTATCTTTAATCAATATTCATTAGGCAACACATCTTGCTATTCCAAGTGCTATAAACAAAACCATTGATAAAATTCTTAGCAAATTTATCTTGTTTGGTTTAAGTAAAGGAGGTTATAGATCTGACATTAAATGGTTGGAAGTCTATATCTCTAAAAAGTATGGAGGTTTGAAAATCATTCCTTTAAAACTCTCGAATAATTGTATGATGATCAAGAGATTATGGAGATTGATTAATGATCATAAGTCTCTGTACATGTATTCTAAATCAAAGATAAGAGCATATGGGAAATTGATCTCACACCAAGAAATGCAACTGCTACTTTAAAGGAGATACTCAAATGGAGAAGCTTCATTAGAATCCACATCAAGAAAGTAGTTGGGAATGAACTCATTGTTTTGGAATGATAGTTGGATATCTAATTGTCCTCTTAAACATAATGTTGAATTGAATATATTAAGAAACTTAACTCAAGCTAAGCTTAACCAAAAAATACAATGACAAGGAATACAAGTTTTTCTCTTAAGTCATATAGACTTAAGTTATACATATGTTTCAACCCAAGTTAAATGTAGCTAACACTAAACATTCTAGAGAATTTTCCTTCTTTAGCCGATTGTGTGACACCCTAATTACCCCTAAGATGATATACAAATGCACACAAAACAAGGCTAGACAATCCAACAATTCCCAAAGATAAGACAAACATATATCACAATTCATATAGTTACCCATATTAACGGATATATAGGTCACAAATTACACATATCATATCCATACATTGAAAATCTCATCATAATTTATGGTTATTATAGGCCATTTACATATTGAAATATTCATAAGTCTTACAGGAATTTACTATGAAATTCCTTCTTAATATTTATGATTACAACACAAAGTTTAGATATAAAATCTTCCAAAATGTTATACGTCCTTCTTTGGCCATTGCGGTTGTCCCAACCTTAACCCTGTTTATCATGACCTATGTAGAGGAAAAGACATCGTGCTAAGCATATAGCTTAGTGGAGAATAATGATGCAAGATGGCGACTACTCACAACAATCGCCTAACATCCACATGCACTTGATTCATGACATTTAAGTGATGGAAAAAAACATTATAAAATAAAAATAATGAAATATCTTAGTACACATAACAATATTTGGAATGAAATTCAGAGATTATTCAGGATATAATTTTGCATCAGAATAGAACAAATATCAAAACATATATAAAATTGCCTGCTAATTCCTTCAGACGTGGGTAACAGGAACAAAACAGAAGATATCTATGATTGGTATCTATAGATGAGGTAATTGCCTCTAAAACTGAGGAGAGGCAATGTTGAGCAAGTTTTACAATTTATAAAACCCTCAATAATCGCAAGCGTATGGGTCGTACTTTGTAGTATTGAAGGGTCGATCCCACGAGGAGGGTACTATCATAATCTTAAGTCGTCTAAGGCTTAGAGAAAATAATAAAAAGAAATAAAAACTACACAAGTGATTACAAAAAGTAAATACGAGAAATTAATTCAAGAATTGTAACACGAAAATTTCAACAAAACAAAATTAAACTGAGCAATCACACAGGCCACAGTGGAAATCCGTCAAGAGAGTTAATCAGGTTATGAGAGAGGGGATTTTACCTATCATTAATGCTAATCTAGCCATTTATGTGTTTACAGGATGTCAGTTCTAGATAGTTATAGGGTTGATTACTCTCTCTCGAGTTATAACCATTAAATCCTAAATTGTAAACCCTAATCAAATTATGGAACTGGCAATCTCTTAATTCACAAATTAGCCACAATTCTAATTAATTCTAAAGCTCTCTAATAAACAATCGGGTCTCGCACGGGATCTCTCTCCATAAAATTATTGACTAGATTGATTAAGTGGTCAATTAGATTTCTTAACTCTCATTAATCCAATCTAATCATTTTTATCCAGTTCACCATCTCAGTTTGTTACTGAAACATACAATTACATTAATCAATCACAACACCTAAAACAATAAATGAAAAAAATAACTAAATAGTTCCATACAATCCATCTGCACTTTATACATTTAAATGAAAAAGGAAATGAAACTTAGGTTGGACAAATCAGGAAGACAGCGGCATCGGGATACCACCTGATCTGGGGAGCAACGGTGTCGGGATCCACATCTTCTTCCTCTTCTTCTTCTCTTTCTCTCCCTTTAGGGTTTCCAAGAGTGGATGAATGTAAAGCTCCTTCTTTCTGTTCTTGTTGTTCTATTTATGTTCTTTTGTATTTAAGGTTAAACTAGGATTTTTTCGGGGTCTGAAAGGTCTAAAAAATTCCTCGAAACACAAAGTTTGGAAGTGGTTGCACATCTGCCCAATGCAGGCCATGATCGTGGGCCATGCAATTATTAGAGAAGTGCTCTAAAGGCAATCACCTTTAGCACTTATTATACAAATCATTTTATGATTAATAAAGTCATTTTTCATTATTTCGATGTTCATACGTTTATGGATTTGATGTTGATCTTAAATTGATTTAATGAAGTCTTTGATACAAAACATAGCATGGAGGAAATCATAATGGGATCATGATAACAAGATTCATATCATTGTAATTATGTTAGTATCTAAACTTTCCCTAGTCATAAGATTAATAAGATGGGATATTATTAATCTGGATAGACTAGCGCATGTTATACTCCTTGATTAGATCAAACAGTAGATCTCATAAGCTGTAGGCATGAGTTGTTTAGAGTTAACATGTGGATGTTTACTAAGGTTAGTAAGTACATTGAATTGATCTACTATGAGATAATCATATGGATATTCTATTCTAGTGTCAATGATAGTCTCATCATAGCAATGGTGCAAGTATCCTTTGACTTGAGGTACTCAAGGATATCTCAGATACTGATCCTATGCTTTGACTCTATTCATTGGTGGCTTTCACGGGTTACTTATAAGGTAATGATTGGGTACAACTTGAGGTATTAAGAGGTAACTGAGTAGCCAATAAAGGATTCACCACTCCTAATAGAAGTAGATGATACCCACACATTTATGGAGGTCATTACTTGGGAGTCTCTAGCCAGAGCAAATATGTGTCATGAAGAGAGTCTTCAATGATACATAGAGTAATGAGATCCTCAGGACAAGATCTAATAACACTTGGACTAAATGTGACGTAGTCAATCTAGTAGGGAGTTGACACTTTGACCATACTCTGAACCAAGTGGGGTATAGATGGAGAAATGACGAATTGCATGGCAACATTGTGTATGGAAGGGTTCGTAGTCAAACCACTAACTTTCTAGTCAATTGGTGGTTATGACGTGTTGCTAGATACCGCTCTTGACTTACTTAAATTGAGTGTTAATTCAAGTGGCCAACATAACCGGGAATCTATTGGGTCACACACATTTGAGACCCAAAGGATGAGTAAAATGGTCTTGAATGGTGATTCAAGATATGAGAGAGGGTTTCGGGATTGTATCGCGATGTGATCGTAGTAGAAAACGTTGCACGAAATGGATTAGAAACAAGTGTTATTGGCTGCCAATTTGGCCATTAACTTCCTAAACTTCCATTAATGTATGTTATTCATTGTCATTAACTTCCCATAACTTCCATTAATGCATGTTATTCATGACCATTAACTTCCCATAACTCTCCATTAGTGATGGGGGTTATGGAAGGCCAAATGATGCAAAAAAATAGAGATAATTTTCGTGCATCTTATGTGAGACACAAGTGAGAAAGAAAGATTCTTTCTTACATACACACTCTTTTTCTCTCTAACTATCACAAGAGTTCTTGTCTTTGCTAGCATAAAGAAAGAATTCTAGCCATCACCTGATGAGGTTTCATCCTTTTATCTTCATATGGACTTTCATTAAAGACGGTCTACATTGATCATTGTGGTTTACAATAACCCGACGTGGAGGAGATTAAAGAATGAAGGAGATCATTAGAAAGGTATGTAAATATCTTACATTTCATGTTTTTATTTCTATATCTACATGCATGAGTAGATTTGGTTTTTGAGGTTCTGTTTTATTTTATGCTGCGTATATTTAATATATATTATGTATGAGATGCATGACTATAACCTTACAATATCTGCTTGACTGTATGGATTAGCAATGTGGGAACATTCATGAACGAAAATAAGCTTCTTCATCCAATTCTTATAACTGGCAAAAAGATTAGTCCCTTAGTACTAGTTTATGTGGTTTCCACCACAATTTTGAGTCCTTTACATACTATATTTTAAGTAGCACATTTATGCTTATATATTAAGGCTTTTTCTTTAGTGTGAAAAATTAAACATTTGTCTACTTGGAATAACATGATGATAGGGAAAAAAATTTGGTTTCTATTTAATGATAGGGAAGCTTTGTGGGTTCGGTGGGTTCATACAATTATTTTGAAAAGGAAAATTTTCTGGAGTACCTTTCCTAACAACTGTAGTTCGTGGAGTTGGAGGAAGATTTAATATTTCAGGGATCAAATTGGAAACCAATTCAGATTTAGAATAGGAAATAGAAACTCTACTTGCTTATGGCAAGATCATTGGCATTCGAGAGGTATCGTGATGGCTCACTCTACTCCTAGAGTGATCAATGGTCAAAGCTTCCTATGATTGCAAGAGTGCCTGAAGTAATCAGGAATAATGAATGGTGCTGGCAAGAGATAATAGTTGGGACTATTAGTAACCTAGAACCGTTACAATACCATCCAGATTCTTCAAGAGAGGATAGTTTAGAATGGCTAGCTATCCCATCAAAGAAGTATACAAATGCTTCTGCATACACTTTCATGAGACCTCCAAATTAGATTGTTCTTTGGTATAAACTAGTATGGCATAAAAGGAATAGTCTTGGGTATTCCTTCATCCTATGGTTAGCCTTCCTGAATAAATTGCAGACAAAGGACAAACTTCTTTACCTCCACACCCCAAATCGGTGCTCCTTGTGTGTTTCAGACTTGGAGACTATTGAACATTTATTCTTTGAATGTCCTTTCTCTAAAACAGTATGGTTAAACAGTCTAAACCACTTCCAAATACACCTACCTCACCTGACAAATCTTCAATCCATTTTAATTTGGGTTAACCAGTCACCAACCTTCAGAAACTGTGACATAAATACCTTCATCATTATCCTTTTCATTATTTTGTATAATATGTGGACTGAAAGAAACCTTCGAACCTTCAAAGATAGAGCCTTGGACGTAGAGAGCTTCAACAGGAGAGTGATCTTTCAATTTATGGAACACCTCAGCTCAAACATTGAGAGAAGGTAAAATGTGTGTGATTTATATTTCTAATGAAATGTCTGCAAATTTGACTCCAAGTCCAGGTTCGGGTAAAGAGAGGGCAACCCAATCCCTCCTTGATAACTACAAAGGGAGAAACATAAGATGAAGGGAAAGCCTCGATCTCCACTAAGCTTTGAAGAATGAGTTATGGAAGCATGGTGACAAAAGCTACAAGGGAACCTCCTTGGGATAACAGTCAAAGAGCCTCTAACCCACAAATTTATGCTTGGAAAAGATGGAAGTCCAGATCAGGTTTTCAATAGAAGGTGGGTTAGAGTTGATCTATCTCACCTATTTCATCACTTTGGAATCCTACATTAAAAGATTCCGCAAAGGTGAAGAATCAAATTATGATGTATGGTTCTCAAGTTAGGGATTAGTATGGAGGCTGGATTGGTTTATTTGATAAATGAGTCTATTGCATGAAATTGTATTACTGGTAAGATGGTCCTGATATGACCATCGTGGTTGGAGTCATGGCTTTGGCTTGATATTGTGGTTTGCATGATTATGGGAAACATTTGTAGGGCTCCTTATACTTTCTTGTAAGTTAGTCTTCTGGTTTGGATAAGAGATTGCAGCTTGGGTAATCTCTAGTTGTATATAACTTCTATTTATTTATAAACTTGATTGATTTATCAAAAAAAATTTTGTCCAAATACGGTTAAGATAAAGAATTAAAATGATCATCCTTCTAAAAAAAAACTCTTTAAGAAACAAAATGGTAACAATTTAGCACATTATCTGATTACTTGTTTTTAACTTGTTCTATTAAATCTAATCCATATATTTATGTAAGATTATGTGTTAATAAGATTTAATGAAACATAATAACAACACCATAATTGGAACAGAAAATTTGATCCCACAATTTAGATAAAAAA
>JANIHZ010148942.1:0-10396 GCA_027478365.1 Erythroxylum rufum
CAAGCACTCAAGAGTCAAATTAAGCATAAAATCTAAAAATAAGAGCCAAGAAGTGTAATAAAAACTATGAAAATGTCGCCAATTTACATAAGAAACTTGGGTTCAATCAGTAAGGTCCAAAAACAATTTCTGCAGAAATTGTATGATCTTTTAATTATCTACATATCAACCTTGTCCCATTGCATAGTCCCTCAGTTGGATTCAAATTTCTCAGAAGCATAATTGGGTAGCCTTTTTTGAGTAAAAGTTTGTGTAGAGGTAGGCCTTTTGGATTTAAAGAATTGAGAAAATCTTCATAATCTGCTTGATGTCTTCGGTCAACCGTTTTGTCAAAACTCATGTATGAATGCATATTTCCTGACAATTTGTTAATCATCATGTCATTAATTTCATCAACACATCTATTTGTTGGACACATTATACATCTATTTATCATCTAGTATGGATCAAATGAATACAAGCTTAGATCAGGGAAGAAGTTTTCAAGTAACCTGGTGAAGGCAACGGTGCATCAGAAAGATGTAATTGTAATTCTTAAAAAAAGGATACTAAAATATATAATGAAAATTTGTTAACCTGTTAAGAGACTCATCCTTGCTATGATAAGGAATAACCAACTGTTTTGGCAAGGATATTTGATCTTGCTCATCAATTGGTTTGGTTCCCTCCCCTACACGTAATAAAAATTCAGAAAAAGTTGGATTTGTTATAGCTCTCATATTTATCGTCAAAGAAAATTTACGCATCTATTGTCAAAGATGTGAATTTAGAAGACTCAAATCAATTAGTTGTTGTTTGTATCTTGGTCAGTAACAAGCAACGGTTGATGAAAATCACCACCAAATACAACAATTTTTCCTCCAAAAGGTTCATTAGAGTCCATGATATCTTGAAGCAAATCATGAAATGCTTCAATAGCTTCTCATTTTGCCATGGAAGCCTCATCCCATAAGATAAGACTACATTCAAATATCAATTTTCCAATACTGCTTTGCTTACTTAATTGACAAACTTTTTTCTTTAAAAATCAAGCAGAATTTGAAATCTTGAGTGAGTTGTCCTACCACTAGGAAGGATTGATGCTGCAACACCTAATATGGTAACAACAATTGCAATATGCCCTTATGACTATAAATTTGCAAGGAGAGCTCGATATAAGAAAGTCTTCCTAGTTCCAGCAGGACTATCAATAAAAAAACTTCCGCTCGAAGCCAAAACTGAATCCAAAATCAAATCAAATATGTATTTCTGCTCATCATTCAACCTTGACTGTAATAATACATCTTCTAGATCAACTTGTATATTCTTCTCACTTTGTATTTCTTTACTTTGATTTTGATGATAATCAACACGAAATTGATGATCATCAAAATGGTAATTAGCTAAACTTTTCCCCATTTGCTTTAAAGATTTATTAATATCTTGATGAGCCATTTTTGTAATCTCATCAGATGTATAGGCAGTATAGGAAGAAGCATATTGGTAGTCAGAACAAAGGTCATCTTTGAATGTTTCCCACAGCTGCTTAGGGTTTGTTGGTGAACAATAGAACAGAAGTGTAGCAAATCAAAGTCTGAGCGATGTCTGCATTTGAAACATAACAGCTTCCTCAAGAATTTGCTATATATAAAAGTCAGACGCTAGCAATCCCAACTATAGTGCAACCTCCCTAAAACAACTTCTTTTCTTACCATCAACAGTCAACATGTAATAGCCTAGACGACCCTTCCACATATATTGTCCACCTAGGGCTCCAAGCCCCTCACGGTTTTGCTCTTCCCACCCTTAGGAAAAGAGTGTGAGATCCCACGTTAGTTTGAGAGTAGAACGAAATATGCTTTATAAAGGGTATGGATACCTCTTCCCCTAAAACGTGTTTTCCTAAAGGTGGGAAGAGCAAAACCATGAGGGATTTGGCCTGAGGGATAACTCAAAGAGGATAATATTTATGGGTGGATAAACTGGGATGTTACAAGTGGTATCAGAGTCAGTACCTGAACAGTTGTGCTAGCTAGGCTAGGCCTTAAGGGGGTGGAGAGTGTGATATCCCACATTGGGTGGAGAGTGTGAGATCCCACATCGGTTGGAGAGGAGAATGAAGTATGCCTTATAAGGGTATGGATACCTCTCCCCCCAAGACGTATTTTCCTAAGGGTGGGAAGAGCAAAACCGTGAGGGTTTTGGTCCAAGGGGAAACCTAAAGCGGACAATATCTGTGGGCGGGTGGTCTAGGCTATTACAAATGGTATCAAAGTTGGTACCCTAACTGTTGTGCCAGCTAGGTTGGGCCCTAAGGGGGTGGATTGTGTGAGATCCCACATCGGTTGGAGAGGAGAACAAAGTACGCCTTATAAGAGTATGGATACCTCTCCCCTACAAGATGCGCCTTCCCAAGGGTGGGAAGAGCAAAATCGTGAGGCTTGGAGCTCAAAGAGGACAATATCTATGGGAGGGTCATCTAGCTATTACAAATGGTATCAGAGCTGGTACCCGAACTGTTGTGCCAGTTAGGCTGGGCCCTAAGAGAGGGTGGATTGTAAGATCCCACATTGGTTAGAGAGGAGAACAAAGTATGCCTTATAAGGGTATAGATACCTCTCCTCCATATATGCGTCTTCCCTGGTGTGGGAAGAGCAAAACTGTGAGGGTCTTGGCCCGAGGGGCAACCTAAAGTGGACAATATCTGTGCGCAGGTGGTCTGGGCCGTTATAAGTGGTATCAAAGCCAATACCCGACCTAATGTACAAGCATAGGACGCTGGGCCCTAAGAGGGTGGATGATGAGATCCCACATCTGCTAGAGAGGGGAAGAAAGTGTGGCTTATACAGGTATCGACACCTCTCCACCATAAACGCGTGTTCCTAAGGGTAGGAAGAGCAAAACTATGACGGGCTTAGAGCCCAAAGTGGACAATATCTATGAAAGGGTCATTTGGGCTGTTACAAATGGTATTATAGCGGGTACCCGAACAGTTGTGCGAGCTAGGCTGGGCCCTAAGGGGGGTGGAGAGTGTGAGATCCTACATCGGTTGAAGAGGAGAACGAAGTATGCCTTATAAGGGTATGGATACCTTTCCCCCTAAGACGCGTCTTCCCTGGTGTGGGAAGAGCAAAACCTTGAGGGTCTTGGCCCGAGGGGTAACCCAAAGTAGATAATATCTGTGGGCAGGTGATCTGGGCTATTACACAACAAGTCATCAAATGATGTTGGTCCTTTAACATATATGAGTAATAACCTCAAGCAATACCTTTCCCTTCTCTAGGGTCAACAGTAACCAATCTTCCTATTACTTTTTTTTCGACTTCTTTTTTACCATGTTTTTTTTATTCCAAACAAAATGTTCTAGAAAATCTTTATACAAACATTTCATCTCTTCTGCCTTTTTATTTGTCAAATTCATCTTGAAAAATTCAGTGAGCATTGTTTTTGAGAAGTCAATTTTTCTCAACAAATAAAACAGATCTGCATTTCTATTAAAGGAAATAAACTGATGATCTGGGAGAACCTGGGGTATATAAACTGATGGATTAATCTCTGCCAGGCGAAGTTCATATATACGCCATAAAACTTCAAGAGGTGAAATCCAACGGCCTTCTTGGAAATTACTTATTTCATCAATATCAATTGTGGTCTCTTGATCGACGATACTAAAATTCACAAGGTCATGGCCCTTAAAAACATATTTGTATAAGTATTTAACAAGGTTCATAGTTGAACATATTTCAACATTTATGTGACAATCGATTAGCATCAAGTGGTACGGATTGTGAGGAACCACCCACCTATTATCAATCTTATGTCTGTAAATTTTAGCTTTCCTGCCATCATCTCTTCGTCTATAACAAGGACGGTAAAAGGAGCAAAATTCTTAGGATAAGATTTTTGCACACACCATTTCTCATACAAGGGCAATCTTTATTCATAAAACCACAAGGACCATGAATCATATGCTTATTGACAAGAGAATATAATCGTGAATTTTGATCAAGATCTGGTATTTCAATAAATATGATCTGATCATAAGAATCTGGATTTAACAATTTAGAATGAGACTTAAGTATCAGTAATAAATAAGTATGAGGGAATCCACGCTTCTGAAATTCAATAACATAAATAAATGCGGCCATACCTCCAAATATTTGTTTTTGATCAACTCATTTTTTAGAATTTCAAATTTAGCTCTGAATACTCTAGCCAATAAATCTGTTTTATCTTGTGGCTTTTCATGAAATTTGAGATTGTCTTGTATCTCTCTCTATATAGGGTTGCAAGTCATGGTGAGAAAAATATCTGGTTTACCATACTTTTGTACCAGAGCCATTGCATCAAGATAATGTCATTTCATGTCCCTTGGACCACCAATAAATGATGCTAGGAGCACAACTCGTCGACCAAGTCTAGAACCTTTTGTTTGACCAACGGTAATACTATCCAAAACACCTTGCAGTATTTCTGTCCGTATCTCATTTTGTCTTTTTCTATGGAAATCAAGTCGGGGTGTTTCAATCTTCATATAAGTTCCCACAATAAATTGTTGAAGCAGTTTCAAGCTATGAAGCAACATAGATTCATCATTTTCTCTCATTTGGAGCCGATAATAATAATATTCTCTAGAAGAAACAAAACCATCTTCACAGTATTCTTCATCCGCAACTAATAGTAAAGAAGATGAATTTGATAAATAAAATGGTGGAATTAAATAATAGTTTAAAGAATGATAAAACAAAAAGAGAAACTTGCCTGTGTTTTCCACAACGAACAATTCAGATGGATCAGTAAAGGAGTTTAAATGAACATTAGTTCCCTCATCCAAAACATTGTTCCTGTTTCTCTTTGAAATTAACTGATTAATTCTGTGATGCCATCCAGATTCACCATGAGGAATAAAATAGGATATTGAAGGTGGTCATAACATGCATAATAAGATTAAATTCTATAACTTGTACCTGAGTGAGTATAAACTTGAATGTGAGGACATTTATCAATTTGTTCATCATCAATCTCAGTCCATATAGCAGCCACTTATGATGTAGTAGGAATATTATAAACACTTTGATCATGGCCAAGATAACACCTCAGGACTATTGCATGATTGTCAAGTGATATAATCTCCCTAAGACTTTGAAAGAACTTAGCATCAGGATTATCTTATAGAATTGCCATAATTAGTTTTAATGTATTCTCACAAAGTTTATCACAACTATTAGTCCTTCTTTTTAGTTCCTCATTAGTATCAAAGAAATAGAGATCGATTCCAAATACCTTAGTAGTTGTTAAAACTAAACTGTCAAGGAAATGATAAACTTAACCTTGAACATGAAATGTATAAACCCCTTTCTTGTTTTTTGTTAGTTCTCCATCATACCTAGCTCCATAGGAAGTAAAAGCTACATTGTTATTATATGTACAAACGTTCTTCCTAAAATGTATTATTTACTTACATAATCCAATTTCATAATCATACATAAACTTAAATCCATACATAACTTTATAATGAATATACATCATAAATTAATGCTTACCAAAAATCTTAATGGCATTCCAAGCCATACACAAATCCAAAACTAAGATCCAAATTTACACAAAACACAAGATAAGCAAAATTGAACAAATGCGTCGACTTTCTTTCATCCGATCTCCTGCTCGAACCCTGGAGATGGAGATGAAAGGGGGGTGAGCTAAACAACTCGTGGATAACATATTTATAAATGAAAATAAGCAAAAACCATTTCTCAAAACATTTGTCATTTAGCAAATTTTTTAAAAAATTATTTCTTAAACCTTTCCACTTTTCAAAACATTTATACTAAAATTTCCAATCTCTTCACAATTTCAAACCTCAAAATTTCATTCCTCGAAATTCCAAAGCTTTTCAAAATTCATAAATATAATCGAAAACATGAATACGAGCACATATAAATGCATCACATTATAAATAAATCAAAAAGCACATAACATTTCAGAATGGTTTGGTTTCGGTCCAAACGGAACGTACTGCACAGTTCCGCATAGCGGTCCTATGTAGCCGTGAATAGAACGTACTACACCTTCCCGCATAGCGGTCTGGCGTAGCCGTGAACTTATGGGAGTCCTTACAAAGCTCCAATGCCACTAGCGGGCAGGCGGGAGAAGCCTTTTAAAAAACGAGACCAGTGCACTGACTCATACTTAGGGGACCTAACCAAACCCACAACATATAATTCATGCTTGAAAATCGAAACGCCCGAAGGCGTATTTCAAAAATTAAATTTTCACATCGTGTCATACTAGACACATTAACATTCACAATGCACATAAATGCATATAACAATTCTCCATACATATGTCATATAGCAAACCAAAATACAATCACAATTCATCGAACCAACTCATAACAATCAAAATCACAATCGATTCACAATAATTCATAAACAAAGTATGCTACACCTTTGATAATTTATCAAATCATCAAAACACATTTAATTCAAAAATCATATCAATTTTCGTCAAATCATTCAAAACATTGAATTCACTCATTGTAGCCATTCCTTATAAAGTTCAAAACATGGTGAATAATAATTTATTAAAATCATTGTTCATTCGGAAATCAAAAATTTCAAATATTAACATAAACAATAATTTATAAACAATTTGCTTCTTGATTTTCGAAATCATTTAATTAGCTTATAATTCAAAGCATAAACATATTTAATCATTCGAAAACAATTTTTGAAAATCATGGACAATAAAATTCATAAATCCTTTCTTTCTTAATTTTCTCAAAAACCATGAATTTAAACAATTTTAGCACTTTCTTAAATCATTCCAAAACAATAAATTTAGTCATTCAAAATTAAAAAGGAATTTCAATTTCTTAAATCATTGAACATATAAAAAATTTCTAAAATTATTCCAAAAGCAAGGAATTTAATCATACGAAAATCAAACTTTTCAAACATTTACATAAACAATATGCTATAAACAATTTCAAAACAATCGTAAATCATAATTTTCCAAACACTTTCATAAGCAAAATTTTATAAATAAATCCCAAAATATTCGGAAATCATAATTTTTTTTTCAAACCTTTACATAAACTATATTTTATGAACACTTTCAACCACAATAAAATTAACAATTATTTCAATTTTATCAGATCATTCAAAATCAAAGAATGAACAATTTTCATAATTTATCAAATTATTCATAAATAATAAATTTCGAAAGTTTTATCAATTTATCAAAATTCATATCAAAACAATGAATTTAACCTTGTAACAATTTTTCAAATCACTCGAAATCAATAAATCTAACCTTTATACAATTTTCAAAATTTCAGAAATTTTCTTCACTTATCGAACATTCAAACTTGTAACAAATTTTCAAAAGCGCCAATCAGTCGAAAACAAAGAATTTAACCATTTGTAAATCATTCCGAAATCAATTTATTTAAAATCATTCGAAAATAATATTTTATAAACATTTTTCCTTTCTTAAATTTTAGAAATCACACAATTGACTTATAATTCAATAAATAAATATATTACCCACCTCAAATCCATGCTAGAAGCTTGTCCAATGCTTCAATTTCTCCAAAGCTTCCTTCTTTCCTCCAAAATAAAATTTCCTAAGCCAAATTCACCCAAATTTAACATCATAAATACATAATTACTCAAATTAATCTTAGAAAATACTAATCCCTCATATATCCAAGCTATCTAAATCAACAACTTCCAAAATCCCCAAATTACAAAATTTGGGCATAAATCCTAACTCATAAATATCCAAAATTAATCATCAATCATAGCATAATCACTTCAATCAACCTTAGAAATCTCAAATCCATAACAATATCAAGGTTTCTAAACCAAAAACTCATCAAAATCAAAGATTCAAAAAAAATCACCTCTTACCTTCATCTTCTCCATTTTCGTATTTCTCCAAGCTCCATAGTGACCTTTCATGCTTTTCCACCCTTTCCCCCTTGAATCTACACGAAAATTACTCTGGAAGTCCATCAAAAACCGAAAGCTAGCTATTCTTCTTTTCTTCTTCCTCTTCTCACCATCGCACCTTCACATCTCTCTTCTTCTTCTTTCGTTTTCGTTTCTTCTCTCTATTTTCGTTTCTTTCCTTTCTTTGTCTCCTTATTTTTGTATTCTGTTGCTTCTCCTCTAAGAAAAACGACAACAATTCACTTAATGATAGCTAAAAGACCTAATTGCCCTTCCATGCAAGCCTAAAAGTTAACCCTTTTAAGTGATGTTCCCTAATTGCCCTTCATTTAGCCTTTAAAATTGTCATCTTGCCTCCAGATTTTGAGCAGGTAAACAACATAATTTGATAAAACTTTCTTCTCGAAAAATGTTCCACTATGACTCAGCTTTAAAATGACACCAAAAAAGCTCAAATCGGTTCAGAAACGAAGGAGTTAAGGCCAAAATACTCGTTCAGCTCTAACTAATTCGAGACTAAACATTAACCCAACTTCAATCCAGAAATTAACCATCTTAGGGACTAAATTAAAATTCTATCTCTTCATGTGACTTGTATCCCCAGGTCTTAATTTTATTTAGCCTCAAGAATCAACTCAATCGGAGCTCCACAGCTTCCAAATTTCTCAAAATACCAAACCATGTCCAGAAAAGTATCTAACAATAAGCTTTTTAATTTGTCTCTCATAAAATTATCTAGTCTGGATGGCTACTTGTTTGAGTTTGTTTGCCATCTCTATCTTTCGACCAGTTTCAAACATCTCGACGTAGCGAACATGTAAACTATTATGTGCCTTTTTATTCTGTGCATGGTATCGAATAAGTAACTCATCGAGCTCATTTTGACGATCATATGTCTCTTTTATGGCATTTTTCAAATACCTCTTGCGCTCGAAATAGCTGGAATTCATATCTGCGATTAAAATAATGAAATCAGTCTAAAAATGTGTAAATTATTTGATAACTTTATTTACCAGTTTAGGTTTTATCTTGTAATAGACAAACAGGCCAATTTTGAATGGCAAAAATCAAGTTGTGAGTAAAAATAGAGTGTAAACATAGTCAGAATAATAAGGCGAGGAAAAAATGTTAAAGGGGGCAGTGAACGAAATTGGGAAAAATGTAATAAGCAGGAGAGAAAGAAACGGAAATTTTGAAATTTTAGATATAAAAAATTGGGGAAAAAAAGTAATGGGTAATAGAATTGCTTACTGATTTGAACGGTTCTTTTTTCTTTGTTGAAATAGCAAACGTAACTTTGAATGTTTCGATCTTCCTGGAATGGAGGATGTGATGTATTGAGGTTAAAGAAAGATAAGGGAAAAGAAGAGGGTAGAAATTCTTTCATTGAAGTTAAGAGGAAAAACCGTGTGGTAGGGTAGAAATATAGCTGTCTAATGAAAGACTTAACTTGAAGAGTTGCGTTGTATTAAATGAGGAGCAGTAGTCAAGGATGATAAAGTGGAACAGAAATGATTTTCCTAGAGAAACGTAACAGTTGAATGTTGGGTTTTCAAAAATAAACTGCGTTGTATTAAGTGATGACTGCTACATTAAATAAGTCAAAGAGAAACAGATCTGTAAGCTATGTAATCTCGATCTGCGCATTAAACAATGAAAAGAGAAAAGAATGAAAGAAGTAAAAATTTCATGGACTAGTTAGTAATATTAAATTTTATAAGTAAGGTAAAAAAAATTTGAAACGAAATTTTTATAAGTAAGTATACATCTAGAGATTTGTCCCACTTAAATGCATCGTTATATTATTATCAATTAATTTATATTGCAAAAAGGACAAACATTTTTGTTGTAATAAATTTATTCATAATTGTGATGTTTGTTTAATAATAATAACTATAATTAATAAATCGTAATAAAATAAACAGTAATGATGAATTCAATAATAGAAGTTGCTTTTTAATTCAAAGTCGCGGTGGTCCATTTAAGTGCGATAAATGTGCAGAAAAGTTTTTAAGATATTGAAAACTGTGCACAGTTGAATAGAAAAGTCGGCCAAATAAATGATTCCATATTTAAGGCGACGCGATTGAGTCATTAACTTCAAGAAGGATTAGTCGTTTCGTTTACTCGAAGAAGGATTACCGAATTGATAAATGAAATTTAATGGGACTTGGAAATGACATCAACTCAATTCATTTTACATTCATGTTAACTGCTTTAAATGAAAAAGAACAAGAGGAAGTAGAAAGACGAAAATAAGAGGAAGCGGAGAAGCAAAAATAAGACGAAGTGGAAAGACAAAAATAAGATGAAGAGTGGGGAGAAGAGTAAGAGGAAGCGAATAAGCAAAGATAAGATGAAGCGGGGAGACAAAAATAAGACGAAGCGGGGAGACAAAAGTAAGAGGAAGAAACGGTGAGACGAAGGGGAAAGTAAGACGAAGTGGAAATATGCTTTATATT
>JANIHZ010148969.1:0-10394 GCA_027478365.1 Erythroxylum rufum
CTTTAATAACTTATAAATTCTAGCTTTAGGTACATTGATATCAAACAATGCAATCCTCAATTTATAATATCATTTAAGAACCTAAACTCATCAAACACTTAGCCAATTGATTCAACATCAAACTATGTTCATTTTAGGCCCCCAATCAAGTCTAATTACACTAATGTATAGTGTCTTATCCTTATATGATTCAACAGGAACACAAAACACAAATTTTCCTCTCTGTCAAGCATTTCTATGATCATGGGAAGGGATCAATACAACTCCCATAATCGTGGGATGGGTGAACTAAAAGTTCACCTTCACTTTCCTTCAACTTTTCTTCCAAATTTTAACACCTTCATGATAATTCATCAGTTATACCTCAATTACACCTTAAAGATACTTCAATTCCTCACCAATTCATCTTTAATTCCAATTTAAATCATTCATTTGGTAGTTTACAAATTATGGTCTTTCAAGCATCAAAATCAAAACAAAACATAACCAATCCATTCATTAAATTCTCAACACACATTTAACACCAATATTACAACCAAATTCATCCCTAATCAATCATCATAAATGTTATTCTAACATATGTCAATAGGTCAGTAAATCACTTACTAGTTAAACTCGATGTCTCCTCAAACATCAAGCTAACCTAACCTTATGTGCAAAGTTTACATCTTTTTCTTCATAATGTTTCTTTATGAACAAGCTTTCTACTTTTAATCTTAACTCTTTCTACAAAGATCCAAATTCCATGATTGTTGTGCCCCCTGAAACTAAACTTTAATTAGTCTTATTATATTTAAAAGTTATAGAAACAACCTCTCCCTTTAAAATATAATCTCCTTCCAAATTATGTCTTGTTTCTGGTAAGAAACAAACTAGCAACCAATACAAAAATGACAATAAATAGTTATCAAGACATCTTCTAACTAAACCATTTCAAAGAAATGTTAATAAGACATTAATAATCATTTTTCATGTTTTATACTTTCACTAATTCAGACTCTAAGGTCCTTAATAATCAAGAAATAATACAAGGTTCCTGTACAGTGGTTTATCACAGGCAGTATTAGGGAAACGAACATAAGATCTAGTCACTATTTTATCAAGCAACTTTCACAGCGATCAAACTAAGACCTATATTTATGCCTTTGATTCTTTAAGTTTCTTCAAACCCGTGCTCTACAGATATGAAAAATAGATCGAAAGAGAAAGATGAAATTGAAACCATAATTTCAACTTACCTTGACAACTTCTTTCCTTCTCCTCTTCTCTTCCCATTTTTCTCTCCTTCTCTTCTCATTTTCGTTTTTCTTCCTCTTCTAACCTTATAGTCGACCTTCACTCTCACTTCTATTGCCTTTTTCATCCATTTTCTCTAAAAAATTCAAAGAAAGTCAAACTAATCCATGTGTCACCATTCCATTGGTCCATATGTCACCATTCTATTAGTACATATGTTATCCATCTATTATTTCATATGTTACTATTCTATTGATCCATATGTCACTTACTTTAGGCTCCACATGTCACTCATTTTAAGCCTCACTACTTGTAAGGCTACACATGTCACTAATTGTTAAGGCTACACATGTCACCAATTGTAAGGCTATATATGCCACCATTTGTAAAGCTACACATCACCATTCTATTGCTCCACATGTCACAAGTCTAAAGTGCCATTTGTCACAAATTTAAAGGGCCACTTGTCTTAATTATACTTAAGCCACTTGTCATCCAATTAATTGAGCCATTTGTCACTTATTCCTAATGCCACATGTCACCATTTCATAGGCCTAATCAACCTAAATTCCCATGTATCAATTTGTCTTACTCTTTAACATTTTTCTTAGACTAGATGCATATAACACCTCATCAATTACTTTATTGTAATAATAAATTCCCAATCACTAATTATAATCCATCAATTCATGTTATTGGTAAATCAAAACGAAAAACATTGGGAATGCACATTCATATCATATTCATTTTCATTCCATACCTCGGAATATGTCAATTGATTGTATATACTAGATTGAAATGTTTTCTAAATCATGATTCATATGTGTACATGAATATAATGTATGTGAATGAAATGCACCTTGTAAATTCTTAAATGAAATAACTCATGTGACTCAATCTAACATTTTAATCTCTTAACAATTTTAGGAGGCAGGATATTACAATTACTTAATCCTTGTGGGAACGATACCTTTTGATACTATAATGTATGATTCGTATATTTGTTGGTATTGAGAGTTTTATTAGATATAAAACTTGCTCAACAAACACCATTCTTAGTTGCCATGTGTTTAAGAATAGAGGGAGTTGGAAGATGTGCCATGATTGCTCCTCTATAATCTTGAGAGATTTAAATTTGGAACTTGTTTTCTTTAGTTAACAATACCTCTTGTAAACCTCTATTTTTCCATTTCCTCTAAGCCCATGTTTTAACAACTGGAAAAGGTGGTATTCTATCCACACACAAAAAACCCATTAGTGAGGCTTCCCAGCTCTTAGTTAGTCTATAAATAAATTCTATACTAGATGTAACTATAGATTTTCCATTAAGCTCTACAGTAGGATAATAATGGAGGGAAATATCATAGTTCTCTTCCACAACTTGTTTTCAACTTCTCAATGTGGTAAGGAGATTTTGCTCAAGTTGTTTGGGAGGTTAAGTTAACATTGAAGGGGTAGAGTGAGAGGGGTCAGATTGTTTGGAAGTTCGAGATTGGATTAAAAAGGAAAAGGGAAAGGATAAAGGTGAGAATTCAGTCAAGTTTGCTGACTTCATTTTCTGAATAGGGAAGTTAGTTATAAGTAGGTACAGGTTGTGTGAAAAAATCATTACTTAAAATGGTAAAAATTCAAGGAGATAAGTAAGGATAGTTATAAAGACTAAAATACCCCTATTTGAATGATTATAGGAAGAAAAAAAGAAATATCATATAATTAAGGAGAGGGAGGTGATGATCAAATAATGTATTAAAGATGGTGAATTAGTAGCTAAAGTAAAGCAATAAAGAGGAAACAATAGTGTGAAGAAGATTAGCTAAGATATGGTCAAAACCAAGTTAGTGAGAGGATAAAGCACTTCCTACTAGACATTTTTTAGGTTTTTTTTTCCTAACCAAAATGTTAATGTAAACTTAGGGTCATACATGTTTTATTCTTTGTTAAAAATACTTTATTTACTCTATTCTTTAACTAACATAATGGCAAAAAATTTACAAGAATTTAATAGTAAATTTGTGACCTCTTTGTAGCTCTTTCCTATTCTTACTTCTTATATTTTTTAAAATGTCAAATTAGTGGTAAAATCTATCAATTTGACCATAAATAAAAGAACTACTGTTAGTTTCTATATTAAAAGGAAAGCTTTTAAAAGAGTAGAAAACATGCGAATAGTTTCTATATTTAAAGGAAAGCTTTTAAAAGAGTAGATAACATGTGAGTGTTGATTTATTATGTGCTTATATGCAACCACCATATATCACAATATAAATTTTTGGCTCTTATATTGAAGGTTACAAATCTACTTCTCATAGTAATAAGAAGACATGGTTTAGCGGTTAGGATTCTAAGAGGGTAGTATGTGAATGGTGTTATAATCTCTATCAAGGGAAAAGGTGAGAAAGGCACTTCAAGATTATGAAACCATTTAAGGGAAATTTGTAAGAGGATTATATAAATTTTTTTTCTTAAATCATATAAGGGGAAAGATAAAGCATAAATAACTTTATTTTTAGAAATGGTTTAATGTTGATAATTTTTAAGTTAGCTTTTTGGTGTTTTAATCAGCATACTTATAGGGAATCATTAGGAAACATGATAATAGGAGATGAATTATCCTTTAATTTTGTTGAAAGGAAAAGGTTTAAAGAATTTTGTTGAATTAATTTTTCCAAATTTCAAGTTCTATCTATAGTCACTATTACTTAGACTAAAGAACTATTTCCAACTAAATGAAAAAAAAAGGTTTCCTTGACTATAAACTTGGACAAGGATTAAAAATATGTCTTGTGCTTTACTACTAGTTTTTTAATATTTAATAGTATATGTAAAAAAGAATTCTTAACTTTTATATTATCAGCAACTATATAAAAGTCTTCATTAAGAACCATATTGCCTCCCCCTAATAGCTTCCAACTTTCAAATAACCATAAACAGTCAAACAAATCCCAGCCTAGACACCTGGAATTAGACAAGTCACTAACCATCAACCAAACAACCGTATTGTTACATAAATTCCTAACCCTATACAGAAAAAGAACATAATAACACCCTCAACCAAGAAGATTTCACTCCTAACATAGTTTTAAGACAAATATAGGGAGTTAGAGTAAGCTTAAGTAAGGCTTCATAAAGTGCTATAGTAGGTTAATCCAACTCTTTTGGAAGCCTGCGATTCATTCAATCAGCATATAAAAGATTAGTGGCACCCCCCATTAAAAGTGTTGCAATAAGGTGCAACAAATAGAATACTGCAATGGTAGCATACTTCATGGAGAAAAGGTTCTCTTATCTAGGAGGTAGGTAAATATAGTATGGAGAAACTAAGGACTAGTAAATTTCATGGTAAATAAAGATGACTTATTTGTGTTTAAGTTCACTATAAAAGAAATGACCTAGAAAGCAATAGATGGAGGGCCATGAAACATCCAGGGAAATCCTTTGTTCCTTAAAATTGGCATCCAGGAGCTAGATTAGATAGAAGCAAGATGGAAGCAATACCTATATGGGTGAACTTGCACAAAGTTCCATTTGAATATTGCTCTACAGAAGGGATAAACTACCTAGTAATTAAGTTAGGGAAGCCTATAGGAATGGATGAAAACAATGCCTTAATAAAGAGGATAAAGTATGCAAGAGTATATGTTGAAATCAACTTTAAAAAGAAGCTACTTGATACACTAGCTATTATGAAATTGAATGAAGAAGAAGGAATAAAGGAGGACTGTATTAAGGCATCCTATATACAGAAACCAAAAGCTAATGAGGGCAAGTAAGTATGGATCCTAAAGGAGATGAAGGAGGTTTATGAACAAGGAAACAACCCTACTACTCAAAAGAAAAATAAAATAAGTTAGGTCCAAAATACTAGAGAGGAGCTGATGGAAGAGGAATTGGTCAAGTCTAAGACATCAAATGGAAAAGGTAAGGAGATATATACTAAACCGATAGAACCAGAAATAATGGATAAGGAAAAGTTTAATAGGAAATGGGGGAACCTCTGCAGTGAAGAACAAGATGCTAGAAAGCCTGAGAAGAACAGGAAGAAGGTTTAAGAGGAAAAAGTTAGGTAAAAAGTAGTATAAAAGGATCAATATGGAATGTTAAAGGCTTAAATAAATAGTTAGAAGGGAAAGACGTCCTTTTCAGTAAAAAATAGATTCTGTAGGATTATTGGAAACCAAAATCAATGAAAATTTAATATGGAAGTGCTTGTGATTTCTTGATAGAAGTTGGAAAATTTTGGCAAGTCATGAGAAACATCATTATAGAAGAATAATAGTAGCTTTTAACCGATCTATATTCAAATTAATCGATTGGTATTACACTGATTAAGTTGTTCACTATGATCTAATTGAAATCAACTCAAGGTAACTTATTAAGATGTCTGTGATTTATGTTTCAAACTATAGATTCTAAAGACAATAATTGTGAGAGAAGATTAAAGAAATTTATAGTAACCTGAGAATTTTATGGGTCTTAGTGGGAGACTTCAATTGCATCATGAACTATGGAAAGGCAATAGGGGGTAGCATATGGTCAGGACAAAAATTTTGTTAATTATGGAACCTACTTGGTAATACTGGACTAACAAACCTTAAAAGTTTTAGGAACAACTTTAATTGGTCAAATAAGCATATAGCATATTGGTTTCAAATGAAAAATTTTTTTAATAGATGCCTAGTAAATACACAATGGCCACATCAGTTGCCAATAAGCTTAGCAACCTTTGGAGAACAATTTATATATGATCACACCCAATGTTGATTGAGTGGGGAGTTATAAGAGGAATGAGGGAGAACCATTTCAAGTTTTTCAACTACTTGCTGAAACAACCTAGATTCTTAAAGGCAGTTAAAAAGGGTATGGAGACAGAAGTAAAAGGCTCCAAAAGTTTCTCATGCTTATAAAAACTAAAAGCATATAAATGTAACCTGAGGGGTATCACAAGGAATAATGAGGATCCTATGATCTTGAGGAAGTAGAAGGCATGGGAAGAACTAATAAAAATGTAAAAATGAGGCCACAGATAATCCAGGAGACAGTAGGATGCAAAACCACGAATGGCAGTTGCTAAGGAAGTATAATGAGGCTTTGGAGACACTAAATTCACAATTAAGGAAAAAATCAAGAATGTGCTAGCTAAGAGAGGGTGAAAGATGTGAAAGTTCCTACTTCAACTCTATACAAGCCAAGAGGAACAAAAACAACATCAGATTCTTAATGAATAAGGAAGGAGCACATGTTTCAAACTAGAAGGAGATGGAGAGGATGGAATATGATTATTTTAAGAAGCACCTAGGAGTGGAAAAGGAATTAGTGGAAATTCCATAGGAGGTGCTAATGAACATTAGGAACATCATATAGGAAGACCAATAAATGCTCATTAGGAAGGTCATAAAGGAGGAGATCAATGACGCTTTAATTTTTGCACATCCTGGTAAAGCCACAGGGCCTGCTGGGCTCAATGGGAGGTTCTTCTAACATATATTGGAGACAATAGAGGAGTGTGTTATCAATGCAATAATGGAGTTCTTTAATAAGGGTACAATTATGAAGGTATTGAACAAGACTTATGTCAGTCTGATCTATAATAGCCTAGATCACCCTCCCACAGATATTGTCTGCTTTAGGTTGCCCCTAGGGCTAAGAACCTCACGGTTTTACTCTTCCCATACTAGGGAAAGTGAGTCTTAGGGGGAGAGGTATCCATACTCTTATAAGGCGTACTTCGTTCCCCTCTCCAACTGATATGGGATCTCACAATTCGCCCCCTCTTAGGCCACAGCATCCTACGCTGGCACAATGAGTCGGTAACCAGCTCTGATACCATTTGTAACAGCCCAGACTACTGGACCCTACGAGGGGGTAGATTGTGAGATCCCACATTAGTTGGAGAGGGGAATGAAGTACACCTTCTAAGGGTATGGATACCTCTTCCCCCTTATACACATTTTTCTAGGCAGAGAAAGAGCAAAACCGTAAGGGTCTTGGCCCTTGGGGTAACCCAAACGGACAATATCTATGGGCTGGTGGTCTGGGCTATTACAAATAGCATCAGAGCTGGTTCCCGACCCATTGTGCCAGCGAGGACATTGGGCCCCAATAAGGGGGTGGATTGTGAGATCCCACATCGGTTGGAGAGAGGAACGAAGTACGCTTTATAAGGGTATGGATACCTCTCCCCCTAAGACGCATTTTTCCAGGTGTGGGAAGAGCAAAACTGTAAGGGTCTTGGCCCGAGGGTAACCCAAAGCGGACAATATCTATGGACAGGTGGTCTACGCTATTACAAATAGTATTAGAGCTAGTTCTCGACCCGTTTTGCCAGCGAGGACACTGGGCCCCAATAAGGGGGTGGATTGTGAGATCCCACATCGGTTAGAGAGGGGAACGAAGTACGCTTTATAAGGGTATGAATACCTCTCCCCCTAAGACGCGTTTTCCCAGGTGTGGAAGAGCAAACCTATGAGGGTCTTGGCCCGAGGGGCAACCCAAAGTGGACAATATCTATGGGTGGGTAGTCTAGGCTGTTACAAATGGTATCAAAGCCAATTCTCGACCTATTGTGCCAGCGTAGGACACTGGGCCCTAAGAGGGGTAGATTGTGAGATCCCACATCGGTTGGAGAGGGGAACGAAGTACGTCTTATAAGGGTATGGATACCTCTCCCCCTAAGATGCATTTTCCCTGCTGTGGGAAGAGCAAAATCGTGAGGGTCTTAGCCCGAGGGGCAACCCAAAGCAGACAATATATGTGGGCGGGTGGTCTGGGTTGTTATATTATCCCTAAGATTGCAAATATAAATACGTTGATGGAATAGACACCAATTTCATTTTACAATGTGGTGTACAAGGTAAGTTAAAAAATCCTAGGTAGAAGAATGAGGAATTACCTTGACAAATTAAGCAACATAGCTCATAATACATTTCTAAGATAGAGAAATATTGAAAGTAACATTATATTGAGCCAGGACTTGCCCAAATCCTACAATGTTAATATATCAATACAAAGTTGCACCCTAAAAATTGATCTTGCCAAAGCTTATGACTCCATAAGGTAGAAGTTCCAAAACAAAATACTATAAGTAGCAAGATTCCCAGGCAGGTTTAGGAACTGGATGATAGAGTGTATCTTAACTCCCTCTTATGTAATCGAACCTGTAATGCATTTCAATGTTGGGAGGGGTCTAAGACAAGTTCACACTTGGAATGGAGGTTATACCTCTTATAATCTTTATGGGAATCTCAAAGAATCTAGATTTTAAATACCATCATAAATGCAAAGGTACAAAAATTTGCCACCTTGCTTATACTGATGATATTTTACTATCTTGTAGAGATGAAAGAGTCTTAATTAACCTATTACTGAGCTCCATGGAGAGGTTCCTAGCTATCTCAGGGCTAAGTATGAATCATACTAAAAGCTCTTACTAGTTATCTACTAGAGTCAATAGTGAAGTAGCAACTAAGGTAAATGATTTGGGGTTCAAATAGGTTTCTCTCCCTATCAAATATTTAGGAGCTCCCATCTCATCCAAAAAAAAAGGCAAAATGATGGACTATACGTCACTATTAGATGTTATCAACAAGAGAATCAACCATTGGTGTAACAAATTCTTATCTTCTAGAGGTAAGTTACAAGTTGTGATCTCCTTATTAAGTAATCTTAGTACTTACTGGCTCAACCATCTAGAAGGAATTCATATAGAGAGGAAATAGTAACTAATACATTAATCCTAAGGTCTAAAGGTCTAAAATTTGTACACCTAGAAAAATAGGTGGCTTAAGAATCATTTAAGTAAAAATGTTGAATAGGTGATGTTAGCGAAAATACTATGGCATATTTTTAAAAAGAAAGAAATCTTATAGGCCAAATGGATCCATAAAGCCCATATGAAAGGAAACAACATATGGAGCATCCAAGTAAACCAAAACATATCTTGGAATTTGAAGTAGATGGTTACTATTAGACAATAAATGGAGAGCTTAGTAACTCATAAAATTAAAGACGAAAAAAACACATCCCTATGGAATAACAACTGGCTAGCATGGGGCCCTCCACACAGACTTTAGGAAGCTCAACAACTGAGATTTGTAATTCCACCAAACCATAGGGTGAAAGATTTCATACAGGCAAATAATCGGAGATGGCCTTTGCATAACAAAAGAGAAGCTGAGTTAAATATTAAGAACTTACCTCCATATAATCTTAAGCAAGACAGTGAAGATATAATCCAATGGAATACTAAGAAGGCAATGGAGTTTTCTACAAAGGAAAGTAGGAAAATACTTCAATATGAGCCAAACCAAGGTACAATGGTGTAATTTGGGACCAAGATACATCTCCTAGTCATTCCTTTATATTATTGTTAGGTGTATTGAAAAGACTAGACAATAAGGATAAAATTAAGTATGAGATTCCATACAAAACCTGTGAACTATGCACGAAAAAAAGATAAGACAATGGATCACCTTATGGTTGAATGCAACTTCTCTAAATTCATATGGGAAAATTCAAAGAACTACTTGATATTAAATAGAGTCCAACTGATTGGAAAGGCTTATTAAAAAATTTAATAGAACTTTAACCAGGTACAAGGTGAACTATAAAGTGATGAAGATGAGCCTTGTTGCAACAGTGTACTACTTTTGGAAAGAAAGGAATGCTAGGATGTTCATGAAAGAGCCAAAGAAATAAGAGTAAATTCAACAAAGTATAATTTTACATTACACAATGAAATAATAGCTAGAGGCTTGGAGAAAAAATTCACAAGAAGTGAAGATCAAATAGACAATCAATTAGTAATCGCGCAAACCACAAGGAAGCAAAGGGCCTTCATTCCATATAAGATTAGATATAAGTTAGATGCATAATAAAGAAATTTTGTAATTCCCATGAGATTAATACAATTATATTCAACTTTTTAAAAGAAATCATAAGCGAGTAAATATTAGAAATGCCATTGTCTTTTTTCAAGGATGAGTGGGGTTTGAAAACGTTTTATGGTACAAATATTGGTAATGTTTTATTAAATGATACTATTGTTCATAACTACAGAAAAGATTGTGAAAGAAAAATATTTTCATTTAGGGTAGAGAGACATTTCATTTGAGGTATTATGCTTATATCCTTTAATTAGTTATCAAAGATGGACTTAAAAT
>JANIHZ010149023.1:0-10391 GCA_027478365.1 Erythroxylum rufum
AAGTTTATGATCAATTTTAAATAAAATATATAACACACACACATACATATTTCTTATATTATTTAATTTTTAAAAATTAAATTTATTGCATTTTCACTTCGTAGCTATATTTTATGTTTTCAGTTAGGTACAAACTTTTTTCTGAACAAGTGTCAATTGGTAAAAAGAACATGTTGAGACTTTTTAAAAAGCACATATTTAAATAATATTGTTGTACACCACGAGAATATTAATTTACACGACTAGATTTGTTAAATAGAAAAGTGAAGGTACCTGGCAAGTTTCAAATGGGTTTGATGCACTTAGTTGATCACTTCGTATCACAGCACCTAACAATTAATATATTGTGAAAAGCACAACTTGCGTTCATGAGTCCAGATCCTCTGTTTAGTTTTATGGTGTCTTATTGTATCCAGTGAATCTCAGCCATTTATTTATGTGAGGTCCACGTTTATTTATGTGGGACTATATGGAACCCGCATAAATGAATGGCTGAGATTTACTGGACACGATAAGACACCATAAAAACTGGACAGAAGATCTTGGGTGTGCGTTCATTATTGCCAATTGACCTAAATATTCTGTAATCTAATAGCTGTGAGATATTTTCAATCCACTAACAACTTCTCAACTATAGAAAAAAGTGACAGCAATACTTTAATATTATAAGTAAGACATCTAATTTGGTAAAATTATTACTTTAACTTTTGATACACACATCATCCACTTAATTGGAAAATATTAGCTTATAGTTTCAAATATTTTATCATAAAACTAAATCATTTCACTTCATAATTGGAAAAACTACTTTCTGATTGAATGAGCAAATTCAGATTGGATACAATACATGCGGGGCAAACGACTTCATTTCTCGCATTTTAATGTAAACGTGAAGAAGTACGACAGATAAGATCCAAATCTAAACACCTAACTTTTCTTCACACTCAAAGCTCCAGGTGGAACGTATATCAATAATCCAATATCATTCATTCTATTGGTGGTTCAATAATACACCAATTCGCACTCCTTTTCCCATCATCCGGCTATGTTTAGGTGAACACATAATTTTTAATGGAATGAAATGGTTTATAATAGAATGACATGTAAATAGATGTAATATTAAAAAATTGTTGCTTGGGAAAGATAAAAGAGTTTATAATGTAATATAGTGAAATATTGTTTGTCATTTTATATTCCATCATAAACTCCAAGATTAGAGGTAACTTATTTTTACTGTTTAGAATGAAATAAGATATAATGTAAAACACTCTCCTTCTATCATATTTCATTCCGTTTCATTATACCCCATTCTCTTAAATGATGGAATAATATTACATTACATTTCGTTCTATTAATAGCCACCCAGCCAAACATAATCTTGGTTTTTTTAATATGCAGGCCCAGTCTGGGCATGGACAGGAAGGGCACCTGTCCAAGATTCACTCTCATGAAGAACAAAATAAAGCCTACTCTTGACTCCTAAAAAATAAAATGATGCAAAATATAGTTCACCTGACTCTCATAAAGAGTAAAATGAGACAAAATAGGGCCCAGCTCACTCTTGATACTCATAAAGAGCAAAATGACGCAAATCCTCTTAGCTTTCGTTTTTTTTTCTTTACATATTTTTTCATTTGATTTTTTTGAGTTATTCTTTGAATCTTAATGTTAAGAATTAATGCAACTCATTAAATTATTCAATTGCGTCACAATGAGAGGCTTAAGGCATAGTAAAATTTACATATTTATATATTGTTAATTTATTGGGACTCTTTTTTTACTTTACCCGGCTCCTATAAAACAATTGGGGCTCCTATAAAACAATTGGGACAGATATGCAATGATCGTTGGCATCGTTACTTTTATCATTGGTATTCTAAAAAATCATAATTAGAAGTATTTTCAAAATGATTTACAGCTAACTTTGTATTATAAAAATATAGAAACTTTATGTTGAAAGACAAAAAATATTATCACAGATAAATGAAATGTTTTTATAAATAAAATGTTTTAATTATGATCCATCTTATCTATATTTAATGTAATCTGGTATGCAAAAAAACAAAACTTTGTTATATACTTATTTATACTCTTATAAGTGTTTATTACTGCAGAAGAATTCAATTTTCTTATTCTCATATTTTAACAAAAATCCTATAAGAATCACAAACTCTAGATATGTAGAAGAAGAAGAAGATGTATGCCTTTAGACAGAGACTCAACATCAGGGCAGATCCACCATCGAGGGGTAAAAGAAATCCCTCAACATTTCATGAAGAACAAAATAAGGCCTACTCTTAACTCTCTAAAAAACAAAATGAGACAAAATATAGTTCATTCTTGACCCTCATAAGGAACAAAATGAGACAAAATAGGGCCCAGCTTACTCTTGATACTTATAAAGAGCAAAATGAGGCAAATCTTCTTAGCTTTCTTTTTTTTTTCTTTACATATTTTTTATTTGATTTTTTTGAGTTATTCTCTAAATCTTAATGTTAATAATTAATGCAAGTAATTAGATTCTTCAATTGCGTCACAATAAGAGGCTTAAGGTATATTAAAATTTACATATTTATATATTGTTAATTTAGTGGGACTCTTTTTTTACTTTACCCAGGTCCTATACAACAATTGGAATGGATATGCCAAGATCATTGGTATCATTTATTTTATCATTGGTATTCTACAAACTCATTATTAGAAGTATTTTCAAAATGATTTACATCTAACTTTGTAGTGTGAAAATATATAAACTTTATGTTGAAAGACAAAAAATATTGTCATAGATAAATTAATGTTTTTTTAATAAAATGCTTTAATTATGATCCATCTTATCTATATTTAATGTAATGTTTTATGCAAAAAAACAAAATTTTGTTATATACTTATTTATACTCTTATAGGTTTTTATTACTGCAGTAGAATTCAATTTTCATATCCTCATATTTTAACAAAAATCCAATAACAATCACAAACTCCAGAGATGTAGAAGAAAAAGATGTATGCCTCTAGACAGAGACTCAACATCTAGGCGGATCCAGCAACGAGAAGTAAAAGAAATCCCTTAACATTTTTACCCTAAATAAAAAGACTAGTGATCAAGAAAAAGAAGAAGAAGCATGTTTTAAGACATGAATCATTACCTTGGTTGAAATCACCAGTAAGGAGATGAAGGAGACACCCAATTGCTTAACCCTAAATCGGAAGCTTCTGGAGCCCCTTTTCAATGAGTTGGATTCTTTACCCTCTAAAGGAAAATCGCAATGCTAAAGATATTATCTATTGTTTAAGTTTTAGCTTATATTAGTGATTTTCACGGTGTTGTGTTTAGTTGTTCTGTGGATCTTCCAATGTTGTCGTTTTAACTTCTCTTGGTTGTAAGATAAGTTTCTTGAACTTGTATGTTTATATTTCATTTTCTTTCAATAAATTTTTGATTTTTCAAAAAACTATTAGGAAAAGTAAACGACAAGTGAAGATATATTCTCTTTTAAAATTTCAAATTCTATCAAAGAAAATTATGATAATTTATAATAATTGGTATATTCAAATTAAATTCTTATTTAATTACAAAATATGTAGAATATTATTGAAAATTATAATGTTTTAAAAGTTAGACTAGACAATAAATTGATAAACATAGAGTCTTAAATTTTTAAAATCTTAAATTGTTTGAACTTTTATTAAATCTTTATTTTATATCAAACAAAAAGAACTAAAATGAAACTTCTTTTGAATTAATAAATTATGATGTATTTTAATGCTTTCAATTAATCTTAATTATTTCATTAATAAATTTTATCAAACACTTCAAATATAAAACATATGAAATAGAGAAAGAATCGATGTGAACTCTGTTAGCTCAAGGATTATGATTAACGATTTTAATGATAACTGTATAATATTTCAAACTTTAAATTCGATTTATTTCCTTGTATAATCAACAATCTTATTCTCAAAAAGAAATAAAATAATAAGAAATATACTTTCTTTCTTGCAGGAACCTTCATTATGAACTTACCTTAATAGAAATGGTTTATCCAAAAGGATCCTACAAATTATAAAGGTCATATATTAGCCCCATGATTACTGGAAGATTTTTTTTAAAAATGACATCGAAGATATTCATATTTAAATCCATCCAGTTGACTGAAGATGCAAGTGAAGCAACAGATAGTTAAATAAATTAAGTATTTAAGTAAGAGCAATAGCATTTGTGAAATACAAACATCCTCAGACTTTCGAAACATTTGAGCAGCATCTATATTCTTGAGAGTCATATCATTCTTATTGTGCCTTAGAAAGTGAAATCACTCTACCAAGAGAGAAATTGTTATTTTAATTTTTTTTTAGTTTTTAGAAGCTTGTTATACACTTCGAGTGTGGAAGGTTAGAGAACCTTGAAAAATATGTACTCGTGAGCTTGGAGAGGCTCGTCAAGTTTAATACTCAAATTTTTATAGTGAAACATTCAAGTTGGATACTTGGGTACTGGATATAGGCTTGAGTTGTAAGTCGAACCAGTATAAATTGACTGTATCTTTCTTTTCTCTCTTCTCTTGACTTTTAAGTTGTCGTATTATATTGTGTGTGTGTGTGTGTGTGTGTGTGTTTATTTCAGCAAGAGGCTTCTTCAATTTATAACAGGCTCCTTCTATTTTCAACTTGCAAGAGGTTCTTTTTAGTATTAATAGGCACCTTCCTATTTTAATTTTTTTTAATAGAACTCTTCTTTTAGTAAGGTCTTGTCGTTTGACAAGCTTTTTATCGCTTAACAGGCGCCATTTATTTAAATAGGATCCTATCACACAACAAACTCCTACTATTTTAATTATAGATAGGCTCCTATTATTTCTTTTTGAACTGAAAGTAACTTGCAAAAATTTTTTTAGTCATACACAATTCACCCCCTCTTGCATATGTTTGCCTTTTCATTTTGTATCAGAGAAAGGTTTCACATTTTTGTGTTTTACAGCACGTGGTAGATCATACCAAACAATACGAGAAGCTTTGAAGGAAAATCCGTCTCAAAGCCTCCTTACTTCAATGGAAACAACTACTCATACTGGAAAGAGAGAATGACAATCTATCTCCAATCTGTAGATATTAAAGTCTGGCAAGCCATAAAATTTAGAACTACACTTCCCGATTCAGATAACATAGAAGTATGGATTGAAGTCAATCGAAGAAATGCACAGCTAAACACTAAAGAAAAACATCATCTGATCTATGCATTATCTCCAGAAGAATAAGAGAAAATATCCTACTGTTCTACAACAAAAGAAATGTGGGGCAAACTACAAGTCACATTTTAAGGAACGAATGAGCTAAAAAAAGCATAGAATAAGTCTTTTAGTGCATCAATACGAAACTATTGGCATAAACGCTTCAACAACATCATAATGGCCTTAAAGGACTTGGGAAAGATATATCCCAATGACGAGCTCGTAACGAAGATTCTGAGGTCACTACTAAGGAATGGGGATCTAAGGTGACAGCTCTAGAAACGACAAAGGATCTATACACTATTTCGCGTGACTGGCTACGAGAAAATTTGATGATCCATGAAACCAAACTTAGGCGAGATGAAGGGTCCTCTTACAAAAAATGAATGGCACTGAAAGTAACTGATGAATCAAAAAATGATGAAAGTGACACTGAATTGCAAATAAATGGAGATGAAGAATTCAACTTTATGGTCAGAAAATATGCCCGCTTCTATAAAAAGATGATAATGAAAAAAATAGAAAGAAACAAGAAAGCTGGAAACAACAGGTTCATATCAAAAGGCAACAGCAACAATAGCAATACACAAAACAATCAAATCATATGTTATCACTGCAAGAAGCTTAGACACACAAGACCAGAATGTCCTCTTCTTTAAAAGGACAAGTCAGACAATAGAAAATCTAGGAAGAAAGCAATGATTGTAACCTGGTCAGATGAGGATTATGAAAACTTTGAAGAAGAAGAGCCATAAAAAGTCAGCAACGTTTGCTTCATGGCTGAATCAGGGGATGATGAGATATGTTTCAAAACGGAGACAGGGGAGAATCAATGAATAGTTGATAGTGGTTGTTTGAGACACATGACATGTGAAATATCACATTTTAACTACATTGAAAGAAAAGACGGAGGTAATGTTGTCTTTGCAAACAAAAATAAAGCAAAGGTCACCGGCATTTGTAAAATTGGTAATTCTAACTCTACATCTATTGATAACATTCTCTTTTTTGATGGTTTGAAATGTAATCTGTTGAGTGTGATTCAGTTATATGACAAAGGTTACAAAGTCATTTTCTATGCATCTCATTATGAAATTGTTGATATTTATAATGATAATATTATGTTTGTTGGTACTAGAAATTAGAATATTTATTGTGCTCAACTAGAAGACTTGTCCTCATAAAGTGTTAAATGCTTTGTCTCTCTAGAAAAGGATTTGTTTATCTGGCACAAAAGATTTGGACATGATAGCATGAACATTCTATCAAAATTTTCCAAAAACAAGTTAATAAAAGAACTACCGACCTTAAAGTTCGAAAGCAATCAATTTTGTGAGGCTTGTTTAAAAGGTAAACAAGTCAAAAGTAGCTTTCCTCCTAAAAATATTATGTCTACTAATAAACTACTTGAATTTGTGCACATGAATTTGTTCAGTCCCAATAGGACTCAAAGTTTTAGTGGTAAACATTCCGGTTTTATTCTAGTAGATGATTATTCCATATTAATATGGGTTTATTTCTTATCAAATAAGAATGATGCTTTTGAAGTATCCTCAACCAAGAAGAGGGGTTTAGCTACTCATAATGAAATTGAAAATAATAAAAAAATAACAAAGCATATAGTCTCCATCCCTAGTCCTTTCCCAAAGAATATGAAAATACTTAAAAGAAATGCAGAAACGTTAACTAAAACTCAAAGAAAAGTTGCAGAAAATTGTAAACTATTCTAACTTAAGGTAGGCTGCATGAACAGTATGTTTTCCACTTTTAATGCCTCCCGATCCCTTCCTTTTCCATCCTCTCTTGTAGATCACATCTCCCACGTGTTTAGATTGTGAATCTCCATCAATCTGATCTTAAAAGATTATGAAAATCTCAAATGAATCAGATTTAAATTTGAAAGCAGATCTGCAGATTTTTTTTCATCCTTGTAAATGCCCACGCTTAGTCACTGATCTGCTACCAACATGGAATTTCATATTTTCTTCATTTCTTTTGCATCTTTCTGATTCAATTTCATCTCTATGGTATTGAAAATCATCTGAGAACAACTATGAGACAATATCATTAATTTTGATTAATAATTTCAACACATTAAAGAAAATTAAATACAAAATAAGCACAAATTGACAACTTAACAAATTCCCCCACACCAAACCTTTGCTCGCCCTCGAGTAAACATGTCAAACCACTGCACTCTATCAATTCATCCTTCATAAGATTATGTACACACAATCCATTAACTTGGGCCAGTAAGACTTAAGTTGCATCACATATCATAATCACTTTTCACCGATAAAAATAAACAAAGTCAAAATAAGACATCTTTGTTTAAAGGTAAATATGAAACCAAAGTGAATTCTTATAACAGATTTCTCTTTTACACCCAAGTGTTTAAGGTCAAAGTGTTTCAATCAAATCTCTTTATAACAGATTGCACTACCATAGGCTTGCAAATTTACCAGTTATCATTCATTCAGATTACATAAGCTTATAGATCATAAGGACTTTATTATGGGTTGTAATGGGGCTAGGTTCAAAGGTAAGGTAAAAATAGAAAAGGGTTTATCACTAGCATTCACAAAGTACCAAGTAAAAAGGGACGCTCAAATTAAAATTATGAGATAACCACATGTCACAAAGGACTACAACTACTCATACTAACTAATGCTACTATGCTTTATTCTTTTTCTTTTCCTTTTTTTCTTTCTTTTTTCTTTTTTCTTTTTCTTTTCTTTTCTTTTTTCTTTTTCCTTTTTTTATTTGGCTAAGAACAAGGAAGAGTAATAAAAACAAGAGAAAATACTTGTAGCATAATTTAATAAACACATGAGTAGAAGTACCTATAAAAGTATCCTAAAATAAAATACAGAACAAAAGTCCTCAAATTACTCAATGCTTCATTCAACTTGTGATAGGATAAGGCTAATGGGTTTTTTGGTTTCAATGTAAGGTGTTTGACTGAAAAACAAGGTTAAAGGCTCAAAAATGTTTGCAAAGGGAAAGTAATTAGGTGGGTCATTTTTAAGCTAAAGGGTTTAAAAATAAGGAAGGCCTTAATCATTTTTATATCCCATGTAATCAAACAAATTCAATCTGGTTCAATGCAAGTTCTGAAGGCAAACATGACTAGTGGAGCATCACATAATTCAAAGAAATAGAATGACATAAAGATGATGTCATTAAGGCTCAAATTCGCTCACAGGTTTAATTTAAGAATTTACCTTAATTCTACAACTATCTCATTACTCAAAATTTTGACTAAGTTTACAAGATCAGTTATTACAATCAATCAACATGATTCACTTAAGACTCACTTACCCCAATTTAATTTCATGCATATACTCATTCTCATCCAAACTAATATGATAAAGCTTGATGGCTCAACATACATAAAAAGCATGCAAAGAACAAAAAAAGAAAGAATCAAAGAAAGGCAAGTCCACATATTCACACACATGTACTCCATATCATTCCCCTACACCTAGAATGGGCATTGTCCTCAATGCCCAAAAACAATAAAAGCACAAAAGAGGGATGGGAACAGAAGTACTCCCCTAGATTGAATACACCATATGCAACTTTGAAATGAATGATTACAACTTCATTTTCAAATGCCTACAAACAAAACAAACCAAAGAAAACAAGTAAAACGATCAAAGAAAATACTCAAAAAATATGCATAAAAGAGAAAAAATACAACAAATTACGGATGGGGTGCCTCCCATCAAGCGCTTATTTAAGGTCAAAAGCTTGACCCTTGGCATATGTACATAATCCACTATCGAATGGATGCTTGAGCCCAACAGGAAGCATGCTTAAACTCTATGAGGAACTTGGTGCAACTTCCCTCGAAGTAGGCTCCTTCTCAACACGATGCTCTATGGCTTTTGATGAGTAGAACTCTATCGTTTCACCATCATACTCTAATTTCCACTCGTCTTTTCAGGCATCGCCCTTTTAACACCAGGATGGTCTCTGTAAAAGTAACACCAATGGTTGTGGAGACTTAACATCTTACTTGCCACCTTTGGTTTTCAACTTGCTTACCCACAGCTCGTTCAATTCATATGTGATTAGCGACTTTTCTTCTTCTTGCTTCTCTTCTTGTTCTTCTTCTTCTTTTACCTATAAACAACTAGGAAAAGGAAACGAAATTTGGTTAGCGATAACATGAATTGCATCATTTACTTTTAGAGGTTGCACATCCTTCATCTTTTCTCGAACTATAACCTCTTCCTCTTCTAACTCCGCTTGCTCTTCCTTTATTGCTTATGGGTTTTCTAAATGATCTCCACTCTTTGAAGGAATGCACAACTCCTTCGCATCACTCTCCTGTTGGCTAAAAATTCTTGCATACACTAGGGCTTCCATTTTCTCCGTTAAGTGGCTCAATTGATCTTCTAAGGTCTTCAAGCAACCCCTCGTTACTTGCTAGAATTGAAGAGTGCACTCATCGCCAAACTCATTACAATCTCCTCCAAAGACATCTCATCAGCTTGTGGTGGTGATGGTGGAGCTGGAGGCTCTGGCTGGAAGTAGGACTGCTTTTGATAATAGCTTGGTGGAGAAGTAAATCTGTATCCTGCAAAAAGGAACACGTACAAAAAGAATAACCCAAAAATGAGCAAACTTCACATATCTTAGCTTGTTGGTCATCACCCGGTACTTGCGCGGCTAAGAGTGTGAAATTCGCCACTTGATGGTCAAACCTAGAAGTAGCAACGGATGGAAACTCGTTATCATAATAAGGATAATATGAAAAATCAGAATCAAAAGCATACTGATAATGAGCCATGCCGCTAAAAGATCAAAAATTAGAAAAAGCTGTGAAACTAAAATAAACAGAAAACAAGGTAACCAAAAGCAATGAAACCAAAAACAAAAACAAAAACAAAAACATCACTTAAAAACCGTTAAGAAATTCCCCAGCAATGGTGCCAAAATTTGGTACTGCTATCGCCTGCAACAAAATTTAAAAAAAAAACAACCTCTGTTAATACAAATTAATGTAGTAATGGTAAGTGGATTTCGTTCCTATGAGGAATTTTAACGGCAATGATTGTACGAGTTCAAAACTAAAATAAAGTAACAAAATTGGGGGGGGGGGGGGTTGGTGCTTCAATTTGCGATAATTTAAAGGAAAAGATGACAAAATAAAAAAAT
>JANIHZ010149040.1:0-10389 GCA_027478365.1 Erythroxylum rufum
TTTATGATGCAATTGAAATCATTAAACTTCCTTGATTCAAAGAAAACATTAGTGGCTTATTTACTCTATTATAAACACGTACCCACCTTGAACTTCTTGCTTAACACTGGCTCAAAGATGCCTCTCCTCTGGCTCCTCTTGCCTTTCCTTGATTCCCTTCATCAAAGACAAAATTTCCATTCAATATGAATTCAAATTAGAGAACCCATAAAGTACATTCACTAAAATTGATCATAGAATACCTAAACCTATGCATTTCCCAAGCTTCGTGAAGCAAAACCCCTTCCAAAATCCAAAGGATTAAAAATGCTCTTACTTTAAATCTTCGCAAAATGAAGAGTTTCTTGGCTCTATTGAAAGCTCTTCTCTTCCTCTATCTTTTTCTCTTCTTGAACCACTTCAAAATCTCTCTTGAAGGCTAAGAAAAATCAAAACCTAGCTTATTTTCTCTTCTTTTCTCTCTTCTCCCCTCTTCTATTTTTGTTTTTCTCTTCTCTCCCTCAATTCATGTTTTTGCTTCTTCCTTAAAAGCAGGACAACACTCCTCCTTCCAATTATGCCCTTAATGATTGAGAAATGTCCATTTTACCCTTCCTTCCATGCCTTATGTCTTTTATACTTAAGAGTCTTGCCAAAAATACCCTTGAATATTCTTATAACCTTAACACTTTAATTCTATTATCCTATGCAATAAATCTTAATAACTTTGACATAATTAAATAACTCCAAAATAATTAATCTATTAAAAGCTCAAAAATAATGCTTAACTTCAATGAAAAGTTTTTGGGGGCCAACACAGGTTGAGAAAACTATGCAATTCTCGTATTATCATGGGAGCCTACCACTCAACTATCGCTTTCACCTTTCTCGAATCCATCCTGACCTGACCTAAGAATCTGATCTCCAGCTGGGCAAACTCGCACTTCTCCATCTTCATGTAAAGCTTGTGCTGCCTTAGTCTTTTGAGCACCTGCCTCAAGTGTTCCGCATGTTTTGCCATGTTAGTGCTATACACTATGATGTCGTCTAAATAAACCATGTTAAACTCTTCCAAAAAGTCTTACAACACATCGTTTATAAGGTTGCAAAATGTAGCAGGGGAATTAGTTAATCCAAATGACATAACTAAAAATTTGTAGGCTCTATACCGCGTTACATACGTTGTCTTTTCCCCATCACCCTTAGCTATCTGCACTTACCAATACCCACTCTGAAGATCTAAATTAGTGAATACCTCAGCCTTTGACAACCTGTCCATCAAAATCCTGAACTAAAGGTATAGGATACTTGTTTTTGATTGTTAACTTGTTTGATGCCCGATAGTCCACACACATCCAAAGTGTACGATTTTGCTTCTTCTGAAACAATACCGAGGCACCGTATAGGGCTTTAGATGGTTGGATGAACCTTGCTTCCAAAAACTCACCAAGTTGTTTATGAAGTTTCACCAATTCCATCAGGGACATCCTATATGGGGCACGTGTAGGTGGGATCACTCTAGTAACCAAATCAATCTTACGATCTGCCTCATGACGAGGGGGAAGAGTTTTTGGCAACTCTTTTGGCATCAACTCCCTAAACTCTCTAAATAAACTTGCAACTGCATCAGGGATTTCCACCACGTGGTCTTCGTTGATTTCCCACATGGCAGCAAGATAGGTCTCCATGCCTTTCTTCAACCCTTTCTCGATGCTCATGGCCGAAAAATGTCCTAACAAAGATGTAGCATATGTCGTTCCACCACCAAACCTACAACAATTCACATAAAAGGAATTTTGATTGTTCATTAAAATCATACCTTCCAAACTCGGTGATTGAACCCAAGTTTTCTATCTTATTTAGTGACATTTTCATGGTTTTTGTCATACTTTTCAACTCCTTTTGTTGGATATTGTGCTCAATTTGACCTAAGAGTGCTTGTTTTGAATTAATGTAATTTGAGGGTCAAATTGTCATAATTAATTAACAATTACTCTCCCTTAATTTATAGGACAATTGGTATTACAAATTATTACTTTTCATTGCAGGTCACTCAAGAAGTGTAGAGCCAAAAGTGGAACAAAAGAATGGAAGTCACAAGATAAAGAAAAGACTTTTCGGGTAAAGTTCGCCACAACAAAGTAAGTGTTTTGCCACAGTGAAGCCATTAAAGATTGCTTCGGCGAAGTTAGAGTTTCGCTAAGGCGAACCTTTGAAGACCTGACAATGTGTTTTGAAAAGAAACCTATTTTGGGATAAGTTGGAGAGAGCTGACACAACATTAACACATCGATCATCATCTTACACTATAGTCTTCTCTCATCTCTCTCTCATTTTTCCAGCACTTTCACCATCAGCCTCCACCATGGTGCCTCTGATTCCTTCTCAATTGTGAAGCTTCCAAGTGTTATACATGGCTAGGTGTTTTCCTTCCTCTTAAAGATGTAGCAATGGTTGGAGTTCCATGAGCTTAAGAGGGAAGTAGTCAATCCATGTTCAGCTATGAGTTATAAATTCCTAGGTTTAGGATTTGTGATTTGTAGTTGAACATACTTGATTATAGTTTAACCAAATGTTGGATGTTCATTGTGTAGTTGGATTGGTTGATGTAGAACTTTAAGCTTAAATGTATGAAGTCTCATATATGTCTACTTGTGATCTGATTGATCCTCTATTATCTTGCATGGTTGTGTTTGATATTAAGTTGACGCTAGGTTTCATTTAACTCATTTCATTGGCAAATCCTACCACACACACTAAGAGCGTGTAATGGGATCTTGAGAAATGGAGTCCTATTGATCAAGATCCTGGACTTAAAGAGTCCTTTAAGGTTTTCATTTTTTAAGCTTATTGATCTCTACTCCATAAAAAAATCAACTTAGAATTATGATGGCCAAAGCTCATTTTCAAGAGGATTCTATCACTTGTTTACTCATTGTTTTAATCCTTTCGTTTTATATTCCCAAAAATCCAAAAAAAAACATTTTACAAACTTTTTTACCATTTATTTTAGTGCAATTAATGTTTTCAAGGATCAAATCCCCCTTTTTCCGAATTAGTTTGCATAGCATGACATATAGGTTAACTTAGGTCCATTAGTTTAGGTTCCAATTAAGTGAAACGACCCGAGGTTATACCCTATATTGCAATCCTTGGATATAACACCACCTTTGTTGCTTTGAGAAAATCAACCCCCAATATCATCATGAAATCCTCCAGTGGTATGATAATGAAGTTCATCTTGGCACGCCAACTTCCAATGCTAACTGGAACGTTGTAATTTCTGCAACTACTTGTGCCTTCCCCACAGGGGTTTTAATCTTCATTAGATCCTTGGACACCTTTATGTCTAACTTCCGAACCATCTTTTTAGCTAAGAAACTGTGGATCGCACATGTACCTACCATTGCGGTCATATCTTTCTCCCTAACCTGTACACCCACGTACATTAGTCTATCAAAGGGAACCGACTCACTACTAACTGCATTAAGCAAGGTGATCAGATTTAGTGCCTTATCTTTTGAAGATTCACCGTCTTCTTCAGTAATTAGGGCATTTAACTTCTCCTTTCTCGAGCACTCTCTGGCAAAGTGTGGACCGCCGCACAAGTTACAAGCAACCTTACCCTTCTTTGAGGAAATCTTCGCGTTCTTAGTGCCACCATTCTAGTTGCCCTTGCCCTTAAAATCCCCCTTCTTGGAGTCATTCTTCTTCTTCCCCTCAGTCTTCTCTTGTTGGGCGTGGCCTTTTCCTTTGGAAGAATTTGAGGAGCTCGCCTTAGATTCTTTTGCTATTTGAAAATCCACCAAGGCATCAGCGGCTGTGATTACACTAACCACATCCGTTACGTTTTGCCTCCATAACTTCATTTGAGACCACGGTTGTAACCTAGATAGAAAATTAAAGAGTTTCTCCTCGTCTGACATATTCTCAATATCCAACATTAGAGAACTAAATGATTTGACATATTCTCTTACCGATCTATCCTACTTGAGCTTCTTCAAGACATCTTTTGCGAGCCAAGAAGGATTCATAGGAAGGAACTAATCCTTGAGCTCCTTCTTCATCTACACCCACATTTTCATGAGAGTTCTACCCGCACTGGTCTCCGCAGATGTTTTCATCCTCCACCAGCGTTTAGCATCACCATCCAAGTATGTGGCCATCACATTGACCTTCTTAGTATCAGATACTCTAGCAGTCGCGAAGTACTGCTCTATATCCTATAAGAAATTCTCCAACACCTTAGCATCCTGCACACTTTCTAACACCCTAGGTTCATGTAGCATCCCTTTAATGTAGGGTACACACCGGGATGCCCGGAGGTCATTCTTGTTTATATCCTATGATAAGGGCGAGCTACGATCGATCACTACATTCACTTCACTTGGCATGATATCATAATTCACTTATGAAGCATCATAAGAAAAACCACAATATTTTAAAACCAATTTTTTTCTCATTTCATTGCGTAAAAACCGAATGTCTACATTGTGTCCTTCAACTCTCCTTACATGTACATCATCAAAACCTAATCCAAAAGTGCTATATGAAAGAGGAAAATATTCAAAGTCTAACTAATCTGTCCAAAAAATCCCAACTGACCAACCTTTGAGCCATGACTTCTCTAAAGGGGCCTTTTTGTCCTGTCTAAAGTACTAGGTCTCCTGTCTCTTACCTGAAAAGCCACATTGCAATTTTAATAAGTTTTACGAACTCAATAAGTGAACCATCATTGATGATTTCACTGGATCACATACACACATCACATTACTACACAAAATATTCATTCTAACATACATTTATTATTCAAATACTCACATAACATGGTATATCATATGGTCACTCATTTTAGCTTTAAAAAACATTCAAAGAAATTCAATTTTATATGAATGCATACATGAGACTCACATTCGTTCTTATTATTGTGACCGAGTGCCTATCACAAATTTATACAAATACTGGCCCATAGGGCTCAATCAGAACATAATCACGGAGCATAGCTCTACGTGTAGAATCAGAAATCACAGAGCAAAGTTCTACATGGAAGCGCTTCAAACTGGCTACTCAAGTCACAATGCCTTTATCTGAACATGAATTTTATGAAATACATCAAATACATATGTCATATATCACAATCACATATGATGCTCAAACAAAGCTTATAATCATCGGACCTAAGTCCGGCATTCAACTTTTATTAAGAATCAAATAACATTCAGAAATTCATATCAAATCAAAATACTTCCAATACATGCCTAACTATTAAACTCCTCGGACTTCAAGTCTGAAATTCAGAAACAATTCAGTAATATGGAAGTTTAACAAATCAAGTCAATTCAAAACAAATCAATCATAGGAAATCATCTAGGTTGACTCACAGTATACTTCAATATGCTATTGCCTAGATAGACTGGCAATGTTTGGAGGTTGACGTTCCAGTTGCTCCTTTACATCAAACAACATACACAAATATCATAATTTGTACAATCATAAGTGTTTAATAGTGCCATGAACAAAATGAAATATGTACGATGCATGTTCATGACAATCCCAGGTATCTTACAATCAATTCCCTTCACAAAATCATTCTCATATCCAAAACTCATCTAAGTATAATTTATACTTAGGTTTAGGTTTATGCCTCACTAAAATCATTAAAATCTCTATTCTTTTCTCATTTAATCACTTCAGATCTTTCTAAGACACCCTATTCAGGTCTATTATTCATGTTCAATCATAAAGTGAAAATGAGGCAATTTGGTCATACTCTCTTCTAGAAAAGTGTTCCTCTATGTCTTATGATTCCATTGACACCAAAATCACTCAGTTTGGTTCAATAATTTGGAAGATATGCCTCAAACATTATCGGGTTGTTCATGTCCACAATAGTGTACTATGCATAGCTTCCATCCAAAAATTTAACATCTTAGAGACTGAATCATAATTCGACTTCTTAAGACAATTTGTATGCCTATATCTCTAGTTTACTTAAAATAAAAAATTATTTCATTTGGAAATTTACAGATCAAGATATCAAGAAAATACAGGAATACGTTCAGTAAAAAATCTAGTTCATGCTCTTCCAACCGATACCCTTACTTTGATTAGATTAATCTTTTTCAAGTCAAAAAAATCTATAACTACTATAGAGAGATAGAGAAATTTGTTATGAATCCAATGCTTTAAAAATCAGGTCATTTGGAGGTTGGACGACAAAGTTTTGGCTGAAAGAATCAACCAAGGTTCTACTTCATAAGACGAAGCAGATAGTAGACGAATGGGAGAAGCAGATGAATGGCAAAAAGTAGACGAATGACAAAAAAGCAGACAAATCAAAGAGCAGACGAATCAAAAAGAAGATGAATTGAAAAGCAAAAAAATTGAAAAGCAGACGAAGCAAAGAGCAGACGATAGCAAGAAGTAGACAAAGCAAAGAGGCAGACGAAGCGAAGTCAACTTAGAACGAAGCAAAGTCAACTTAAGAGGATGCAACTCTTAAGACGAAGTGGAGCCAACTTAAGATGATATGACATCATCACAGATGATATGATGTCATCATAGATGATACACCTTTACAGACGATACATCTTTACAAACGATACATCCTTACAGACGATGCATCCTTACAGATAATATGACGTCATCACAAATGATACATCTTTATAGACAATACAGATGTTCAACTTAAGACAAAGTAGAAGTCAACCTAAGATGATGCTAATGGTCAACGTAAATCAAAGAAGAAGTCAACCTAAGATGATACTGATGGTCAACTTAAGATGAAGCAGAAGTCAACCTAAGACAATACTGATGATCAACTTAAGGCAAAGTAGAAGTCAACCTAAGATGATACTTCTCCATAAACGATATGTCTTCACAAATGATACTATCTATACTCCTCAACTCAAAAACCTTTTTCTTGGACAACTCTAAGTTTTCATCAACTCACGTATAAACACCTCTATATTCATGCATATATGCATAGTGAAGAAACAGAGCATGTTTCACCTTTCCAAACTTTAATCTTCTACACTAACCCTATACACCATTTCAATGCTATTTCAACTCCAAAACCCCTTTCCACAACATCTGATCACTAATAATCCATCAAAAACCAAATAACACCATATTCACAATTTTCATCCCCTTAACACAGTGTTTAAGAATATAAATGTACATAAATGCCATGATCATGCATTGACAATAAATTCATCAACTTTATTTCAAAAATCCACAACTCTAACAATTTATTCACTACTTCCTAACTCCATACAAAATTACGTAAACCACTGAGAACATTAACCATCTTCTGGTTTTTCCTTAGGATAGAATAGACAATAGCAAGATGGGATTGGTTTAGGAAAAAGGAAAAGTAAAGAAATCCCTCAGAAGGATTTTGATGGAAAACTTTGTGTATTTGAAGAAAGTTCGAAAAAGGTGATTATGAATAAGTTAACAAGACAAAATTTAACCTTTCAACTCTCAGAGAACAGTAACCTACTTCTAGCAAAGGTACAAAAAAAACTTGACACTTGTCACTTTCCTATGGTCTAAGCTCTAACCAAGTTTCTTTTGAACTAAACTCTTTAACTCCTATCTTTACAATCCAACTATCTCCAAATATCTTTTGATTTCTTGTTCCCTATTTCCACAATACTTTATAAATTCCGAAAGTAAATCTTAAATTCACCAGAATTCACAAATACAATATTTCCTCTAATCAATAATATTTCCAATATAGATAAATTCAAAATTCACTAAATTTTCAAAAATCCCAAATTAATTCCATTAAACCCGAAATCATTCATGAATGCATGTATAATTATTTTCATGTGCAAAACATTCACTATTCACGTGTATATGTATGACATATTATGCATGAGCATGGAAAAATGCATTTCTAAGCTTTCATTAATTACTCATATTTACTATTCTAACCTCCCACAGGTGATGGGATGTTACAGTTCACATACCTTTATAGATGAAAGTTGTGGTGTTGAGCTTTGACCCTAATCGACATCTAATGTTGCAACAACACGCCTCAGCATAGTGATTTCGAGTTGGACCTCCTCTTGGGCCTTCAACACATCTGTCATCTATTGTTGCAAATGTTGGATTCGCGCCTCCAACATCTCGAATCGAGTATTGTGAGATGTGACCTCTTCCTCCCCTTGAGGAATTAGCCCAATGAGTGCCTCTACCCTAGTCACTCATTCTGTCAAGTTGCTTACAACCATCTCAAAATTTGGCTCTAATACTAGTTGATACAAAGGTCACCTTGGGACTTGAACTTTTACCGAAGTTGATCGCTAACACCCCTTGCACAACAGTTTCACTTAGGTCCACTTAAGCAAGACTTCAACCTTCAACAACCCTTGAAGTGTTCCCCTCGCACACTCAAAGAAACAAAGCTACAAAAGCAATAAGAAAACAAAGGCAACAAGGAAACAAGAGAGATACAGTAAAACCAACCTTTTTATGCTTTCCCTCAAAAGAATACAAAGAATGCCCTCTTTGACTGAATGAGAAGAACAAAGCAAAAATGAGCCATATATAGGCACTCCTACTTGGAAGCTAAGTTACATTAAGAATCCCACTTAAATTGAACTGCATAAGATCGTTCTAAGATCACGTTTATCCCTATAAGATTACATCACGTGGACCAATTAGATGACACCCTCATCTAAATAGAACTCTAACTAATAAGATAGAATCTACAAGATAACAGAAAGATAGAGTTTACATTCAAATAGAAAACTGACATCCTAATCCTCGAAGATCTCTACTATCTTTAGATGTTAAGTTCCACAGCAACTCTAACTCTTAGTTGTCGCCACATCATCCAAGATCTCCCCACGATCTCTATCTGTTGATGATGCAGTTTGATCTTGCCGAAGCCTACGTAGTACATTGGCCTAATCAAATCCTTCCTATAACAAGTCTGCTAGTCACGGTTCATTCATCCGAGAATGGGCTAACTCTTTAGCCCATCAAGTCCTTAGCCTGGTTTGAGTCAATCTCCACAAGGTCTGAGACTTTATCAAAATTCGCACCAAGTTTGATCCCACTCGCCTATGTGTCCTTAGTATTTTCACATGCCTTGTCCATACGTGTAATCTAGCTAACCTTCCTCTTAAGGCGTATCGTGAAGGTCGCTGAGAAGTGCTCCAAAGTTTAAGGGTCTAACAAACCACCCTACCAGATGGATTTGATGCCCTCATCGAATTAGTCTGAAGGTAGGCGTTCACCTGTTCCTCGAATTGCCACAACGTCATATCTTTCTCCCACATAGCTTCTGCGATAGGTTTACCTTTCCACTGAATCAATGACTCGGTCCATCTGTTCTTCTTGTGTTGATCCATTGTTCAATGATCTAGGATCTTCTCCACTTGATCCTTGATCTTTTCCTCACAACTATTAGAGCTCGCTTCACCTAACTCCTATCTAGGTCTAACGCATCCTCATAGTAAGGATTGAGAAAACTAACCTAAAAAGTAGGTGTACCTTTAATCGCTCGGACAATTTCAATCTAGATGACACATTCCCCACTTTGTGTAGCACTTCAAGCGGTCATTCGTACTTCAGACCCAAATCCCTATGAACTTGCTTACTCAAGATCTTTTTCCAAATCTGTGGGGTTAATTTCAACAAAACTTTATCTCCCATGTCAGATTCTAATGATCTCCTTCGAAGATCCACTTGCTTCTTCATCTGTCAAGAAGCTTTTCGAAGACTGTCCCTCACCTCATCCAACAATTCTTTCTTCTCCATCGCAAACTTATGCGCCACAGGACATTTTTCACCTGTCCTTTATTGAGCAATCTTTAGTGGTGTAAGAGGTTATTGTCCCAACACAATCTTAAAGGAACTTTTCTCCACAACTGAAGATCTATGCAAGTTATAGCAAAACTATATGGTATCAAGTAAACTCAGCCAGTAACGTTGACTTGCACTTACATAATACCGTAGGTACTCCTCCACAACGTTGTATGATAAGCCATCACTCAGAAGCGAGTTCGGTGACTTAGAATACTTTTTTTTAATAATGTTGTGTGTGTATCCACTAGAAGTAGAAACAATGCTGTATAGAAATGTTGCACATGTAGCCTTATAATTATAAAACTCATGTGGGCTTTATAGTTATTTTTTATCATGATATGTTTTTAGTGGCTTGTGCAAAATAGAGTAATGTATAAGGCTTGCGAAATACTGGGAGGTTCCTTGTGGTAAAGGGGCATCTCGACAGTGTGCGGTGGTTATTGCAAGTCCGATAGTAAGGTCAGGGCATGGCAATTTTATTTGTATTAGAGCCCAATTTTAAAAGGAGGAAACTAGGCTCAAAGGGTGAAATTAATTAGGTTAATATCAAATCCTTAGGTTAAGGAAAGTTGAAGAAATTCTAGTGGA
>JANIHZ010149096.1:0-10385 GCA_027478365.1 Erythroxylum rufum
GAATTCTGACTTTCGATTCTGTTTGCTTCGCTTCCGTTTCCGTTTTCCGGTTGGGATCCGGTTTCCGGATCGGGTCCAAGTATAGATGGTATCAGAGCAAGACGAGTTATAAGGAATCTGTATAAGTAGTTGGATTTCGAAAACGGGATCCAACATATGAATTATGTTTATTTGTTAATTATTTGTCTTTAAGTGTTTTTATAGGTTAGTACAATTCTTTGAGCTTAATTATTATGTTTTTAAGGTACCTTAATGTGTTTGTTAGTGTTTCATGGTCAGCATCGAAGAACAGAAAAGTTTCAGAGACACTTGGGCCTAAATAACGGCCAACGATCATGGCACAACAGGCCACGATCATGACAAAAACATTGGAGTTAGCCCACGATCGTGACAAAAGCCCAGGACACGGCCCATGATCATGGCCTGCTTGCCACGATCATGACAGAAGGCTCATATGTGGCCTACGATTGTGGCCTGTAGGGCCACAGTCATGGCATACATCAGGCAAATGGGCAGACACTAAAAAACGTCAAGTTTCGAGGGAGTTTTTAGACCTTTCGAACCTCAGAAAAACCCTAAGGTTGCCCAGAACACAAAAGGTATATAAAGAATAAGACAAAAAAGATGGAGGAGCTTCTTGCATCAACCAATTTTGAGAGAAACCCTAGACAGGGTTGTTGAGAGATTGAGAAAGAGAATAAGGAAGAGAGAAGTGGAGAAGAAGCTGACATCGACATACTTCCCCGATCAGGAGTTTCATGACGTCACTACCTCCCATCCCTATTCAAGATCATATTTTCTGTTATTTTCCATTTTTATTATTATATAGAATTGGGAATAGCAGTTTGATGATAGGATTTGTGAATGTTGAGATGTTCTAAACTCACCTTCAAGTTTTTATCTTTGATTTAATGAAATCTGATTGTTTTTATGTTTATTGGATTTATCATGATTGATTTCTTTGATTGCATAATTAGATAAACTGAGAGGGTGAATCGAATGAAAAAATATTAAATTGGGCTAAAGAGAGTTAAGTGATTTAATAAGAACGAGAAATTAATCAAATCGGTAATTATATAAAGAGAGATCTTGCATAGGTTCCCGATAGTTATTGGACAACTTCATATCTAATTAGGGTTTGGATAGGTTGTTAATTAAGAAATTGCAATTTATCATAATCTAATTAGGGCTTATAATTTAGGGTTAATGGTTATAACTCAAGAGAAAATAATCAACCCTAGGATTGTCTAGAACCAATAATCCGGTAAATCATAATTAATTAGGTTAGCGTTAAAGGTAGGTAAATTCCCCTTTCTCTCAATTGATAATTCCTTTAGGTTAATTCTTGAGTGTTTTGCAATAGCTAAATTGTTAACATTTTTGTAATTGATTCTTGGATTGAATTGTGTGATTGAATTGAATTTTTGTTTTAGTTTTTCTATCTTTTGAATTTCTGCGAATTGTGTTGGCCTTAGATTTAGGACTAGATTATCCCTCCTCGTGGGATCGACACCTTAGGTACTACGCGAATGACCCGTGCACTTGTGGATTATTGAGGTTAATCATTAGAACTTACACACATCGAAAAACCACGATCAAAATGCATACATTGTAGCATAAGGTCAACCATTTATAGTGGCTAAAGAAGATTATTGGATATAAGATCTTATGATTATTATTTTTATCACACTAAACTTAAGTTCATATTTTGAGTTATATTTTATAGAAAAATTACTTGGTATTAGCTTGTTGGCTAATGCCTTCATGAGTTCTTTATTTTTCTATTCATTGATTAATATTTCATAAGTTACTATAGTCTGAAAATCCTTGGATGTTAGGTGATTAGGAAAAATGAGGTGTTGAAACACTAAATTTTTTGAAAGTAAAGTGGATAAATTAGCAAGTCAAATAGAAAAATGAAACACTACTTTAGTTTGTGAATCAACTATCATATTAATGTTTTAGTTTTTTCATATGTCACATTATTTGCATTTTCTCTAAATTACCTTCAAGCTAGTTGAAAACATTTATATTAGATCTACAAAATTAGAAAATAATTTTCCATCCTTTATTACATTTGAATTTATAAAACAATGGAAACAAATTTTCTCTACTACAAGATACTACATTTAAGCTTTTATTTCTTTTAAAATTATCATTAAACTAATGAAGAAGAGTAAATTCTTTGAAGTCTAATATAGAGCCTACATCTTATATATACAATATATAAGGAACAAGAAGTCGAAATTAAAAGTACATAATGAACAATATAGTTATATACTTGACTGTGATTGTGCTTAGCTAAACATTTGTTTAATATTGGATATTAAACACGTTTAATTTTAAAATATTTCCACTTAATGGATAATTTAATATATTTTGACTCTATACAATTCATAAAAAGGATATGAATTATGTGAAAATAAATTATCTTTTTTTTTATTTTTAATAAAATTTAAATTAATAATTAATAAGATTTTATTAGAAAAAATCCATGATGATAACTTTTTAGTGAAAGGATTTTGATATTTCTAATCTTTTCACTATAGCATTTTCTTAAATAAGTACATCAGTTCAAAAAAATATTAGTTAATTACTCTAATGTTGCTAATTTTTCTAGCCATCTACTAACTTCCTAATGGAATTGCTTATATAACATACTAAATTAGGGAGATAACTTCTCTTTACCTGATTTTTTCTCTAACTTATTTACTAAATTACCCCTGTGTCTTTCCTTTTTTAGAGTTAACTCTTTCCCTCAGCTGGTTTGTTCCCTCTTCTATGCAGACAACTGTTACACGATGACTGAGGTTTCAACCTCAATGGGAGGCCTTCCCTATGACTTGCATGCAGATATGTAAAATGCAGAAACTTCACTCTTTAAGGATGACTTCCTAGCTCTCTCTAGGGAGTCGCTTCTTGCAAAATTTGGTGGCAAGGAAAACAAGAAGAGAGACAGAAAAAAATGTAAATGTTGCAAGAAATTCAGAAGAATCTCAACCAATGGGAGTATAGAGGGCTAAATTTTAGACTCAACACAATAAAGGCGCTCTTAAGCACTTTTAGAATATCATTAAAAATGGATTCATGTCCCCTACTATCGAGCTACTCAAGGTTGGTGCTAATGCTTGATCTATAGCTTTAATTGTTTTTTTTTGGACCAAAAGACCAGCACTTACTATAATGAATTCTTAGGCAAGAGCTAGGTTATGTAAGAAAGGGTTGGACAAATTAATGCTTAGAGAAGTTAGTGCAATCTTATTCAAATTCTCTGATGATTCTAATCTAAAAGATATAATAGAACAAGGGCCATGTGACATTAGACAGCAACCTTTATTCATCTAGAAAAGGAAGCTTGGAATGTAGTTGGAAAAGGTAAGATTGATGTACATACAATGTGGGTAAACTTTCACAATTTATCAATGGACATTTGGACCTTTGAAATTCTTATGTGTGCTTGACTGTTTATATATTCATTCCTTAATACTTAGTGATTAATATTATGAAACACTTAAGATACTCATTTTAGTTCATATATGGTTTTCGGTACAAGTTGGAAGCATAAGAGCTAAAATGAGTTAAAAGCACATTCTTTAAGTTATTTTCATAATGTTCATACTCATTTGTCAGTGTAGAACATGAAGGAGATGGACTAGAAAATGCAAGAAAATGAAGAACTCATATGACCTGTAAGATGCACGGCCATGTATAATCTCGAAAGTGGCGTATTTTGGTGATACACAGTTGGATGCACGACAAAAATCTAGTTTTCATATAAATAGACATTTGAGTGGCTAAAGAAGGCATGAAGTAGTTTTGGAACATAAAGGGATGCAGAACACATTCTTCTTTGAGATCCATAAAGGGCTAATCTTCTTTCTTTAGGTTGATAGGGGATATCAAAGAAGAAGAACATATTTGGGCATCTCTTTATTTGGGTGTTCATGTATGAATGATTTATATTCTTATTCTCAATAGATTGTTTATATATGAACTCATTGCCAGAACATGGAATACAATATGTAATAGTTGTATTTTCAATTCATTTGAGGTTAACTAACAGTGATGATTCAATAGGGATAGCTTGGCATAGGATAAATGGACCAAGTTTGTGTGGTTGTTACCTAGATTAATCTATTTTCGTAGTTTCTAATGCGACTGTCCTATTAAATCTAAAGAGCCCGATTCAATTAAAAAGCTTATTTTGATTAAACATAATCTAAGAGAAAATTGGAGTTAACAGAGCTTATTGTTAACCTACAATTAACAATTTCTATGAGAGGTGTGAAAACAATAAGACAATGAAGTATGTTTATTTATGTGTAGGCTAAGATTGAATTATTTATGTGTAGGATAAGATTGAACTAAAAATTGGATTCTAAACTCATTCATCAATTTTATCAATCTTCAATTGTTTGATTTGATTTGTTTTTGTTAGTTCAATTTCACTTAATTTACTTAATTGCATCCAACCAAACCCTCCATATCTTAAACACTGATTGTTTTCATTACAAAAATTACATAAAAACTTTTTGTGGATACAATCCCTACTCACCATTACTATAAATTTAGTTGTACAAAGTTAGGTTTTATTTTTTGGTCCATTCGACACGTATCAAGAATTTTTGCGTCGTTACCAGGGAGTGTAGTGCTTTAGCTTTTGTTTTTAATTTCTATTGTTTTTTTTATATATTTGTTTCTAACTACTTTTTTACATTTGTTTCTTGATCTTTCCATGTTTATTAGTGTTTACGTATAGAAAGGACACTGCGAAGGGAGTATGTCACTACTGGAGTCTATTAATGCTATTGGTGGAAATTTTTCCCATTACCCATGTTCCCAATCCTTTAACTCAGGTTAGAGAGATCAACTGAACCTTAGTTACGTAAGAGATTTCCATCAAAACTACTTCCTGGATAGGCTGCAGGGTTCACAACAATTCCTAAATAGACTAGAAGCCTCTTATTCCAACTCAGGTACATCTCTAGAAGACTTAGTTAAGTCTGTTGCTACTAATACTCAGAAATTTCATCAGGACGTGAAATAATTTTGGCAAGATGCAAGGTCTATTTTCCCGAACTTTGAAATCTAGATAGGTCAAATGGCAACAACTATTAACTATCTAAAACCACAAAGCGAAGAGAAGCAGCCATCTTAAACTAAGATGAATCCAAAGAATGTTAGCGCGATAACCTTAAGGAGTATAAAGGAGCTTAAGAATCTTGAGAGGACTAACCAAAGGATTGCTAGTGAAGAAGAAATTGAGAACGAGATTGAAAAAGATAGGGATATATCATTTAGCTCGAAAAATGTGGAGAAGACTACTCAAGGATTACTTGTGACTAATCCTTCACCTCTTTCTAGCAAGTTGGAGAAATTGAACAAGGAGAAAAAGGGTGAAGAGATATTAGAGATTTTTCAAGAGTGCAGGGATTTAGTAGAGATTAAAAGTTTGAAGATAGCGAAGACATTGCATGTAAGTGGTCATTAACTCAGGCCCTATCTTGAAGAACCTCAAGTGTAAAATGTGAAAATGGAAACACCTGAGGACTATAATTTTGTTACAAGAGAAGGAAAGCATAGAGTCAGCCAGTGACAATAAAAAATGGCGCTGCTAAGGAGGCAACCCAAGGGAAGATTGTTTCTTTTCATTTACATTTTTGCATTTGTTGTTTTATTGAATGCTCCATTTCTTACATTTAAGGTTACATTGGGGACAATGTAAGTTTTAAGTGTGGAGTAGGGATTATCATGACTATTTTTAAGTTGTTTGTTTCTTACGTCAATATGAGTTTTTAAGTGTGTTTGTTAAAAAGAGAGAGAACTAAATCAAATCAACAAAATATTTTCTCTTTTTTTTATTGATTCTAGGACTATATAGTCATAATCAGAGAGTGAATTAACTAGAAAAATTCATGGCAACTTGAGTATGTACTTTACTCTTGTGATTGGTCAATATACATTATCTTTTGAAGAGAAGTGACTCGTGCATAGACATAAGCCAATGAGATTTTGAGCTTTTATAGACTGACAAATCTATATCAGTATCATTGTCTTTTGTTTGTATGACCTTCGTGACATTTACATCCTGACTTTGCTTTGAATTTCTATTTGAAACCGCATTTTTATCACATGTGTTAACATGAAAATGATATAGACATTCTTTATTTTATAAGCTACATTAGCCAAACATCCTACCTATCGATATGATTTTCCATTTTGATAAGCCCCCTTAAACTTTATTTATCTTTTCTTTTTGTGCTAACCACATTACATGCTTTTAACATAACCAAATGTCCTACCCAAGCCTTAAATCTAGCGGAGCATCTGTGATGGTTGATGTTTGTAGATACACAAAAGTATAAGTGTGGGGTGTGCACATGTGAGGGTTAATTATAATTGTTGGAATTTCATTTTATCTCTTATCAATGAATTCCAAATGTTGATGTAGATTCTTTCAGTTTTTATACTAAAAAAAGAAAAGAAAAGAAAGAAAAATATATTTAAATAAAATTATCAAGGATGAAATGCATTTGTGTTGCAAAGTTATTCATGATTAGTCTTTCAAACTAAATTTTTATGGAATGCGTGATTTGAGTATGATGCATATTTGTGAGATGTTATTTTGAAAGGGTCACTCCTTATGGTTACAATTTATAGTTTATCATCAATTTTGTAGGTCATTATTCTAATTCCTTATGTTTCTTATGGTTTGTGGTGTGAGAGCTTAAATCTAAGCTCTGGAACAGAGATTTTGCACTCATTATAACTGATGGTACCCAGTTTTGAGTGAATGTTAGTTTTTACGTTTGATGTTACATTGAGTGTTTTTCTTACCTCACTAGTTTTGATGGTCTTTATACTACACTATCCAAATACATCTCAACTTAACCTTTTCCCACATTGCAACCTAAAAAATTCCTTTGATTCATGATTATACATGTGAATCCTAGTGATGTTGTTGGACCCTGTTTCCGAAGTCCAACATTCGAAATCATAAAAACATGGAAGACCCATTTCTTATAACTTACTGAGAATAATTGGGGAACTTTCATTTGGAATTTCAGTTTGGCTTCTTCATATCATTTCTTCCCCCTTTCCTAAGGTTTCTAATGACACCAAGAATGCTCAATTTGGTTCAGAAATAAAGAAGTTATGGCCAAAACACTTTCGGGCTACCTAAACCAAGAATGAACACTATACCTAACTTCACTCCGGAAATTGAAGGTCTTGGGGCCTAAATTGAAATTTGGTTCCTTAAGATAAGTTGTATCTCTAAGTCTCTAGTTTGTTTAGGTAAACAAATCAACTCATTTGGATCTCTACAGATCTAGATATCGCTAATATTCGGAAGCACGTTCAAAAAAATATTCATAGAATTTGTTCTCATTTTACTCCTTCAATGAAAACACTAATGATTAGCTTACAATTCATTTTAATCTTTATGTATGCATGATATGCATGTCACTTAATGAAAACAATCAATTCACAATGCAACACTTAATCACAATTCACCCTACTATGCATTCTAAGCCTAGGAAACAAAAAAGCCTAACCTCTGATACCAAACAATGTTGGACCCAGTTTCCGAAGTCCAACATTCGGAATCATCAAAGCATGGAGGACTCATTTCTTATAACATACTGAGCATAATTGGGGAACTTCCATTTGGAATTTCAGTTCGGCTTCTTCATAGAATTTGTTCCCCCTTTCCTAAAGTTTCTAATGACACCAATAACGCTCAATTTTGGTTTAGAAATAAAGAAGTTATGGCCAAAACACTTTCGGGCTACCTAAACCAAGACTGAACACTATACCTAACTTCACTCCGGAAATTGAAAGTCTTGGGGCATAAATTGAAATTCGGTTCCTTCAGATAAGTTGTATCTCCAAGTCTCTAGTTTGTTTAGGAAAAAAGAATAAACTCATTTGGATCTCTACAGATTTAGATATCGCCAATATACTGAAGCATGTTCAAAAAAATATTCAACTCATACTCCTTTAACCGATCCTCTCACTTTGATTCAATTAATCTATTTCAATTTAATATAAAAAGCTATAAAATTTTTATGGAGAGGTAGAGGAATATCTCAAGAATGCAACGCTTCAAAAATCAGGTCAATCAGAGATCGGACAAAAAAGTTATGGCCAAAGAGTGGAGAGAGGTCGGGTTAGGGGGAAATATGACAATAGTCGACTGGTACCAAATTAGTCAACTAATATAAGTAAAAGTTGGGGAAAACATGACAATAGTCGAGTGGTACCAAATTAGTCAACTAATATAAGTAAAAGTTGGGGAAAATATGACAATAGTCGAGTGGTACCAAATTAGTCGACTAATATAAGTAAAAATTGGGGAAAACATGACAATAGTCAACTGTTACCAAATTAGTCGACTAATATAAGTAAAAGTTGGGGAAAAGATGACAATAGTCGACTGGTCGAAGACTATTAGTCGACTAAGCTTATAATAATTGACTAGAAACTCTTGGTCTTTCTCCTTCCGACATCCTAACTTCCACAATTCATAACTTTTGGCCCAGAAGTCCAAAATTTGCAAATTTGGTATCAATGGAAAGCTAAAAGAAGGCTCTACAACTTTCATTAAAATAACTTTGGCTAATTCTATCTAGATCAATATAGTTTTTCCGTGAAGTTTCTGCACACCATCCCTACACTTAGGAAGGTTTACTAAACACAATATTTCCTCATAATCAACCACTACCCAACACCTTTTGATACTCTTGAATTTCACCCCAACCAATTCATCCCATACACCCTTACAATCTCCAACATGCTATACGAAAACAACAAGCAATTGCAATCTCAACAAGGAAGAATAGGCACATACACATTCCACTTCCATAAAAGTCATACACAACTTATAAAGTAACACAACCATACGCAAAAGGAAAATTCTTAAATTCTCATTCTCATTTCTAATCAAAATGAATGTTCATACATAGCTTTAATTACATATCAACATGTCCATCATTAACTTAGCACAAGATACAAAATATATGAGATGCTCAATGTTTGATATGCTTGTAAAGCTATCCAAAAGTCTAGTCACTAACTTAGTACAAATGTATCTAATGTCTTGGAGTTTTCTGATGCCTTGCAAGGTTCAACGCTCGTCTTGTTTTGCACCTGAGGAGGAAAAGTGGGGTGAGTAACCCGGCTCAGTGGCTAATACGTTTATAGCCATCGGTAATGAGCCACACAAACAAGCATAAATATACAGTTATCAAGCAATTCAATTCATTCACAAATTCATCACACAATTCATAATTAACCGAAAGTTATCACATAAAACATATCATGAAATCTTCTATCAAGCATAACACTTTATTATGCATCATACTCAACAAAGTCACAATGAAATGCACAACAAATGGCTCGAGAGTTTCGTGGAACAAAACAGTTTACACCGTGAACAAAACGGGTCTGATTTCTCAGGATCTCGTGGCCTCAAGAGGGCATCCAAGAAAAGGCTATAAGTCAACGTGCATGTAACGCCCCATTTTAGAGGTTAGAATAGTAAAGAAATTCGGTACGTTTTATGATTTCTATTTGGATCTTGGCATGCATTCATGGCATTTTTTGGGTACATTGGTTTAATGAAACGTCGGATTGATTCGGACAATATTAATATAATTTTAGTAATTTTTGGATACGTCAATGATTTGTAGAAATTGTTGGTGACGTATTTAGTATTTTTTGAACAATTATTTGGAAGTCAGTTATTTGATGACGGAATTTTTGGTGAATTTTAGGAAGGTTTCTGGAAATGTTGGGTATTTGTTTGTTATAAGAATTCATAAGTGTGTTTTTAGGTAATTCATCGTACTCGTACGGCTGTATACCATACGTTGCTCTTCGCGCTTTCTCTCACAATATGTTACCCAATCATCTTTTTTGTATACACACGCTTTGTATTTCAATCCCAAGGTATCCCCTTGCTAATTCATACTCCAAAATTCAAATTTCTTTGCACTTCCAAAACAAGATTCTCAAGTTTGGATACTCACTTTGAACTTTGTTAAACCTTTCACTTCAAACGAATTGTAAATTCCTTTATGTTGTTTATTGGCATAGCATTCGAGCAAGGCATGTAATTTTAAGTAGTACAGGTAATAAATTCAGTATAAATAAGTAAGAGACTCGGGACGGTCTCACTTTGATTTGTTCTGTACTAAATTGTGTACTGTTCCGGACAATGAATGTCCGAGTGCTCATGTGTGCTGTACTGATTGTGTACTGTTTCGGATAATGAACGTCCGAGACGATTGTTGCATGATTATTTTGTTGGAAGTGCTAATTTTATTGCACATGAAATGTCTGAAATGATTTGTTCTGTCCGAGTTGTGGGTAAATAGGCATGC
>JANIHZ010149108.1:0-10383 GCA_027478365.1 Erythroxylum rufum
TTTTCATATTCACAAATATCACAAATATCACAGAATTCATAGATTCACAACAATTCACACTTCTATGTCATAACTCCCATTCATCGGACCTTCTGTCCGGAATCCATAATCATATCCCAATCACAAAACCCACCATTATCTCCACAGTAAACATATATTAATTGAGGGAACCAATCTAGGCTACTCACCTCGGCAACGTCCGTGGTTTGACGTTCCAATTGTGCCTCTATAACAATTCAATTACACATAAATCACAATCTGTGCAATTCGAAATATGTAATAATGCACATGTAGGAAATAAAATGTGTGCAATGCAGGTTCATGACATTCCCAGTATCATTCTATAATTCATATTATAAACTATTCTCCTATGTCCTAGGAAACCATCGACACAAAAATCACTTAATTTGGACGTCAATCGGTCTAAATATCGTTACCCGGTCCCCTCACTTTAACCTAATTAATCCCCTTCAATTTCGCTTCTAAAAATTCCCAGTTCCACATAGAAATGAAATTAAATATTTCACGAATCCGATGCCTCAAGAATTGGGTCAATCGGAGGTCAGACGGACAAGTTATATGTCCTAGTCGACTTGCCTGAGAATCCTAGTCGACTTAGTCTACTGTGCATGTCCTAGTCGACTTACCTGAGGATCCTAGTCGACTTACCCTACTACAATGGCAGACTTGGAAAACTTCTTTCGACGTACCAACTTCCGCAGGTCATAACACCTTACTCCGAACTCCAAATTGGACAAACTTGGTGTCTATAGAAAGATGAAAGAAATCTATACAAGTTACTTTAAGGACTCTAGAGCCAATTGTACCCCTAAGGTTGTCAAAAATTCAATCAAAGTCACTGCCTAGTCAAAATGTGTCCAAACAGAACAGCAGTTTTCCAAAGGGCATATCTTCCTATTTCCTTAGCCAAAAATTACATGCTTTATGTCAAATGAAAGGTAAAAGCATGTTCTACAACTTTCATTAACAACATGAAACGAGATTCAATTGATAAATGGGTCAAAACTCAATTAAAGATTCTCCCCCTACATTGCCCCTGAACAGTACTGCAATTTCTAAAATTCATAACTCCTTGCCCAAATGTCCAAAAAAATTCCCACTTTATACCCATAAAAAGATCAGAAAATATACTACAAGTTTCATGAAGGGCTTAAAAGCCAATTCTATTTCTAACTAGGTCAAAATTCTCTCTTGAAGGTGACTGCCCTGTTATAGCCTGTTAACTATGCATATTACCTAAATCAGATCCAATCTTTGAAAATTCATAACTCCCAATCCTTACATCCAAAATTCACATACCATGCCTCAATTTCAAGATAATTCATTTCCCTACAACTTTCCATGAGACCATTTAAACTAATTAAATTCATAGCAGTCCAGAATTTAGCTTCAATGTCCATTCATCACAAGCCTACACTTAACACATTTTTCCAGCACAATGCATATCAACATCCGAAATTCAACAGGTCATAACTCAGACATCGAAAAATTGCATACTTTGTGGCGATAGAAATATGACATGGAGCTCTTCAAGTTTTATGAAGACCAAATAGGCAAATTCAATCTACATCAATATAAACAAATTTGTCAAAGTTCAGGTCATCAAACTCGGATTACTGTTCACACCGCACACATCACTTCATCTTTCAAGGAAAAATTCAACCTCTTCAAGCTACAATTAGACAACACTTATTTCACAAGAAGTTTTAGCCAAACAACTAAAGTTTAATTTGGTCTAAACCTCACCTTAATAGAATAACCACATAAAAAGTTATGATCAAAACATTGCAATAGGTATAAAATCAATTTTCCAGCACTTATGCCTAAACCACATCCTATGGTTTCCATACCATTCCCAACCTATTTCTAAACCACCAAGCATCCCCAAAAGATCAAGAATTCAGCCAATACCTCATCAATACCTTCACCTAAGCACTTTAGCTAAAATTTGGCAGCACACACACAACTTTCATTCATAAATTTCCACTTATCAAACATTATAAAAGCAATCCAATACACTCAAATCACACACTACACATGCTATTCCATTCATCTATCATCACTCTTAAATTAATCAAGACCCTAACCTACCCATATTTACCAAACCCAAGTTCACAAAATTAAGGCCACAAGCATCACCATAAATGCATCTAACTAACCATTAAAGGAGCATAACACAATCCTTACCTAACAAGCTTTCAATTCTTCAATTCTTTAATCTTCACCACTTCACCACTTCACCACTTCACATACACATACACAACATCATCATCTTAAGGAAGATGCTTGAGCTTGATTACATGGGGAGGAACACTTAGGGTGGGAGAAAGGAGTAGCAAGATAGCTAGAACATGTAAGGAGAAATCAATGAAGAAAGAAGGAGATGAGGGGTTTTCGGTTGGGAGAAAGAACAAAGGAAAAATTCACTCTTTTACTTGTGTTTGGTTGAAGTGTCGTGGATGGCATGGAAGAAGACAAAGGGTTTAATTAAATTGAAGGGTGTCATGACATGTGTCATGACACTTGGCAATTAAGTAAAAATGCAAGAATTCAAGTAAATTTCTTTTAAGAAAATGACATCTTTAATCATTTAATTCCAATGACTCAAATTGAAATTCCAAAATTATTTTCCCTAATTTTCAGTGCCATAGGACCGAAATTTCCAGTATCGGAATTTAGTCAGTCCGTCGTTTGGCGATTTTTCCGGTCTGGAAAATTTTTCGAAAAATTTCCGAAAAATTCCTAAAATTCCCTTAAACTGGAAAACGCACAAGGAACCACTCCACATAATTTTGCAAACACGAATACCACATTATTCACAACAAAATTTCAGTTAGGCACAAATACCGGGAAATGTCATGAATGCATGTACAGTTATTTTTCATGTGCAAAATTTCACTGTTCACAAATCAAAATATGCATGAAGATTTCCAATCAGTCCTAATCACCCTCACCCCTTTCTAAATTACTATTTTACTCTTCCCGTCGGGGGTGGGATGTTACATCATGTCTGTGCCACAGTGTACATATGGGACGGTAGCACAATGTGTATATGGAGCACCCAGGGCTCTAGCTGATTTGACGTCATTGAATCAATTAATGCAATTTCTAATGGGTCTGAATGAGAGCTACGATCATGTTAGGAATCAAATTCTGGTTATGGAATCTTTGCCTTTTATCAATAAGGCTTACTCTATGGTCTTAAGGGTAGAAAAGCAAAGGGAGGTGCAGATGGTTTTTAGTGAAGGAGTAGAACATAATGCTATGTTGGTGAGTAAAGGGAATACTAAGAAGGTTAGAGATGGAAGAGGAAAACAGTTTAAACTTAAATGGGGTAGTAGTGATAAGAGTGAGTTGTACTATTCTTATTGCAAGAAGAACAGACAAGTGAAAGAAAAATGTTTTAAGCTCACTAGTGTACCAGACTGGTACAAGGAGCTACAAAATAAGAAAGGAAAGGGAAGTGGGAAGAATTATACTACTAATGCGATGAATGAAGATAATTCATTCACTGTAGATAATAGTAAATTAGTGGCAGATGCTACTACTGGTACTTATAATCCTCCATTGTCTTAATTGATCAGATAATAATTGCTAAAGTTGGTGAAGAATAGAGCAATCTCAGATCCTCTCATAGTGAACCTGGCACATCTTTCGAATTTTACAGGTACACTTCCTTTTTTAGCTCTTTCTAGTCTAAATGCCCTAGGTTTAGATTCATGGATATTAGATACAGGAGCCTCAAACTATATATGTGTGGATATTTCTTTATTAACTAAACCTAATATACCTAACATGTTTATACCTGTATATCTGCCTGATGGAACTTAGAATCGTGTACATCACATTGGTGATGTTTTCCTACCTAATGAACTTATCTTGACAGAAACACTACATATACCTACTTTTAATTTCATTCTTTTGTCTGTTAATAAACTTTCAACCACTTCCTCTGTTACCTTCAAATTTTATCCTGACTACTGCATTTTGCAGGACATGAAGACTAAACAAATCTTAGTAGTTTGTAAGGTTGTAGGGACGCTTTATATCCTAGAAAAGGATACCTTCAAAGCTAACACAATAGCTAGACATTCTTTGTGTACTGTTGACAATAGTCCTAATAAAATTCATTTATTGTTTATGTACAAACTTTGGCATCAACGTTTAGGCCAAGTTATGATAAAGTGCTTAGATATATTGTTTCTTTTAATAATAAAGTGACTAGTGTAGCTGGTGTTTGTGATGTTTTCCCAATTGCTAAATAACACAGATTGTCATTTCCTTCTAGCACTATTCATACTGTTTCTATTTTCCAATTAGTGCATGTTGATATTTGGGGTCCCTATAATCAACATTCTATTTTTGGTGGGAAATATTTCCTGACAATAGTGGAAGATTATAGTAGGGGAACTTGGACATATTTGATGACTTATAAATGTCAAGTGATCAATTGTTTGGATAGGTTTTTTAAGATAGTAAGAACACAGTTTTATAAATCTGTTCATACTGTAAAAACAAATAATGAAGCCGAGTTTTTAAGTGGGGAGTATCAGAAAATGTTTAAGGATTTGAGAATTTTACATTATAATTCATGCATTTATACACCAAAACAGAATAGGATAGTGGAGAGAAAACATAAACACTTATTACAAATAGCTAGGCCTTTTTTATTGTAAGCTTCTTTACCTATACAATTTTGGAGTGATTGTATACTGACAGCAACTTATCTCATCAATAGACTTCCTTCTTCTCTTCTAAGATGGAAAACACCTTATGAAATTTTACATGGTTTTCCACCCAAGTATGATCATATAAAATCTTTTGGATGTCTTTGTTTTGCCACAAATGTTCAGCCACATAAGAATAAGTTTGGTTCGAGGGCCCATAAGTGTATTTTCTTGGGATATAACCATGGACAAAAGGGTTATAAGTTGTTTGATCTGGAATCTCATTCTATTCTTATTTATAGAGATGTAGTTTTTCATGAAAATACTTTCTCTTATCAGTCTTCATCTAATACCACAACAATTCTTCCACTTCTTTTGGTTCCAGTTGATCAGCCTTCTAATCTTCTTGATGTTGTACCTTCAGGTATTAATGATTCTCCAATCAATTTACTAGTTTCAAACATTGAAACACATATTCCTAAATATTCATATTCTCATTCTTCTACATTTCCAATTACTATCACTCCTGAATTGTATAGAAGTACTAGAATATCACATAAATCAGCTTGGCTAAATGATTTTGTATCTTAAGCAACCACCAACAATGTTTTGTCTTCATATTTAGGTTTTAGTTCATCAGTTTACACCCCATCTACTTTTCCTTTTATACCTACCCCACATCTTACATCCACATACTATCTTTTTTGGCAAATGTTTCAAATATTCAAGAACCTCAATCTTATCATCAGGCTAGAACTAATATACATTGGATGAGAGCTATACAGCAGGAGTAGGCTGCACTGGAATCCAATCATACCTAGATTTTAACTCCTTTACTGGATGGTAAGAAAGCCATTAGTTCTAGGTGGATTTATAAGGTGAGACCTAAGCCTGATGGCACTGTTGATCGTTATAAGGCTAGGTTAGTTGCAAAAGGATATCATCAAGTTGAGGGGATTGATTTTACTGATAGTTTGTCACCAGTTGCTAAAATAGTAACTATTTGTTTGTTACTGGCTATTGCAGAATATTTTACTTGGCATATACATCAGTTAGATGTGAATATGCTTTTTTGCATGGGTTTCTTGATGAGGAAGTGTACATGATACCTCCGGATAGGTATACTAAGGCTGGACTGAATGAATTTTGCAAGTTAAACCGATCCTTATATGGCTTAAAGCAAGCCTCACGACAGTAGAATTGTGAATTTACTAAGCATTTGCTTTCTTATGGTTTTATGCAATCAATGCATGATCATTTCTTATTTACCAAATCAACTGGTTCTACTTTTTTTGCACTTCTTATATATGTGGATGACATCTTGTTGATTGGTCCATCTGAAGTTGTCCTCAATGATGTTAAAAGTTTTCTACATACTGCTTTTACCATTAAAGATCTTGGGGTAGCTAAGTACTTTCTTGGTTTAGAGATTGCTAGATTGTCTACTAGTCTATATGTTAATTAGAGGAAGTATGTTTTGAATATCCTCTCTGAATCGGGTTTAACTGGAGCAAAACTAGTTTCTACTCTGTTGCCTAAAGGTTTACATTTAACTGATCAATCTGGTCAATTACTCGATGATATGGGACAATATAGGAGGTTAATTGGAAGGCTGTTGTATTTGGGTTTTACTTGACTTAACATCTGCTATTCAAAAATTAAGTCAACTCCTTAATGCTCCTTGTCAAGGTTATTGGGATGCTACTTTACACTTGTTGAAGTATTTGAAGGGTTATCCTTCTAAAGGTTTGTTTTTCCCTGCTTCCACTGAATCTACTATTTCTTTTTTCTCCTCATTTTATTCATTTGAGGCTTATTGTGATGCTAATTGGGGGTCATGTTTGATGACTAAAAGATCTATTTCTGGGTTTTTGTGTTTTCTTAGGTTTTTCTTTTGTTTATTGGAAAACTAAAGAACAACCTACGGTTTCTTGCTCTTCTGCTGAAGCGGAGTATCGTAGCATGACTTCAGCTGTGTGTGAACTACTATGGATTTCTTATATATGTTGCATGATTTACAGATTTCTTTTACTTCACTTATTCTTTTGTGGCGTGAAAACAAGGCTACTTTACATATTACTACTATTTCGGTTTTCCATGAATGCACCAAACATCTTGATATTGATTGTCATATTGTTCATGGTTAATACAAGCTAGGTTTTGTTGCTCCCACTCATGTTTCTTCTAAGAACCAGTTAACTGATCTTTTTACCAAGGCTTTGGCAGCTCCAGTTTTTGCTTCTCTTCTATCCAAGTTGTGTTTGGTTGATGTTCACCAAACTCCAACTTGGGGGGGGGGATGTTAACTTTATGAGTAGCTTTGTTTTGTAAATAGTTGCGTACTATTTATTTGATGAAGTGTAGTCATTTTATAGACAGAAGATAGCTAACTTATGTTTGTTTTACTTGTTCTGTATATAAAGGAAAATTTGACCATGTACAGTTAAGAAAAATAATAAAAAGGGTCAGTTCTTATTTCATTTTTCTCTGTGCGAATTGTATCAATCTCTATGCCCTTCAACTTTGTTTAGCTTAGCAGAAGCATTCTCTTTACACCTTTTACTTATGAATCTTTGATCTTTTAGGTGGTGGATCCTACATTAGGACTTTTCTGGAGACAATGACTGAGGTGGTGTTGATTCCCTTCCCATAAATCTTAACACATTCTATCAAATCTTAGATAATCTTTGAGTCTTGAGCCCAAGGGAACATTTTTGTTTCGTATAGTCGGCCATTTGGTTGCAAGAAAAATGGCATTGAAAGTGTGATTCTGTAGGATTTTCCATTGTCAGATTTTCAAAATTAAAGGCATATAACTGAAGTTCGACATTATAATTCACTAATATTAGTTCATTTATTTATCATCAAAGGATTGAACTCTACATCTTGGAACAAATTTTGTCCTTCCTTATTCATGCTAGGAGCCTACTTATTTAGGAAATCTACATCATAAACTTAGTGAGGAATGTGCTCGTGGGCCTTGACACCACACTTCAACTTAAAACCTAAAGATATTAGGTTTATGGGTCCTTTTTCATTTATATACCTCTCACTAATTTAATCTCTTTCTAATATGAGATTCTCACTCATACTTGAAATCTTAACAATCTTTTCCTCAAGTGGAACTTCTACATAAGACTTGGGCTTTCCTTTTAGGAAAAGTCTTTTTTTTATCAACTGAGTATATGGCATCACTAAGAGCCCTTCTATCCCACTGATATGGGTGCACCAAGAGTCTCCTTGCTCTTCTATATGAGGATGACAACCACGAGATCTAACTAACATCTCTATACTAACCATAGGCTCTGATACCACTTTATTAGACAAAGATGAAGAGACTCAGAGAAAAACAAAGAGAAGCTGCGAAAGGAAGAAATAGCGTGAGTTTTTGAGAAAAACATTGACTCACTATTCTTCCGGGAAGTAATATAGTGGGTTTTTGAGAGAAAACTGGGATTTTTTTTTGGTTTTTCTTTGATGCGGTAGTGTAGAAGAGCAAGCGTATGGCCAACAAAATTTCTTCCTTTTTACTCATTCTGGCAGTGTATCAAGGACTCTTTTATGTCTGATTGGTTTTAGAGCGAGTGTACCTTTAAAAAACATTCGCTTCTATGATGTGGTGGGTGCGTGTGGATTAGAGGAAGAAGTAACACCAATTGGTTTTAGAATGGAACCTCATTTGATATAAAATTTAGCGTGGTATTAAAGCATGTTATTTTTGGACTAGTCGTTATCACCTCGACACGATATATTGTGTCATGTGTTAGGCTTTCAGTTAGCTCACACGTGAGGAGAGCATGTTGAAATATAAGTAGAAGTTGTCTCACGTGAAAGAATATACAACCTTGAGCATGTATATAAACATAGTGAGTTATTCCTTCTATCACCATATAGTTTTATGATGAAACTTCATTTGAGCTTGTATGTGCTCAGTTTATTTGGGCCCAATCATATAAAATTTTGCATTTCCTAGGTTAGTTTAGAGAAAAAGTTGGCAGTAATAAAATAAGTAGTTGATCACTACCTAAATGTGAATATCCAGTCTTAGCAACTGCTCAAAAGATGAGTGGTGTGGCGATCCAACTCTTATGCCATGTCATTTGGAAATAGCAAGGGCTACTTTGAAAACAACATGAAGGGTGCTCCATCTTTAAAGCCTGAAAAGAATTCTACATGCAGACAGGGTGAACAAGAAAGATAATAGGGAATGTTTAGTAGATAACCAATATCTTCAACTACTCTTAAATGGTCACATGTCATAAACAAAAGCTTCATGCATTTTGATTGCCTATGTGGATAAAGAATGACACTTCAAGTTGTTTCCAGTCCACTGTCTAAATAACTTCTATCAAGAATACATATAGAATAACAATATCATTACCACTCTCCCCTTACATATTCAAATTCGAATGAAATGAATAACATAATCTCTTATTTAATGAGGATTTCGGAAGCAGTATCTGAAATAGAAATATTGTTGTTAAAAAAGTACTCATCATTAATGACAACCACAGACTAAATTATATGCTTAAAATCTACCCCTTTATTAAGTCATCACAATGCATATTAGGCCAAGGATGGGTTAAACCTTTAAAATCACTTGCAAAACACATTAGACTATTTTACTTTTTGACACAATCTACTATTTCTAAAATGGATTAAAAAGTGCAATCTAAATTGATGTGTACATAAAAATGCAGGACATTCTTATAGAAATTTTAAATCAAATTATTTTTGATATTACCTTTGTGCTATAGTAGTTAAATTGAATAATCTTTAAAATAAAAGTGAGAAACAAAATCGACATGAGGGATGAAAGGAAAGTATGACTTATCTAAACTAAAGCACCAAATGCTATACAAAATGTCCTAACTTGGATGTCAGGAGCAAAAATTCTATAGTCTCGTTATCGATATCAACTTGTATCATCATTGATTGATGAAAATAAATGTTAAGGCTACGAAATAATTTTCTTTAACTCATTGAGATTTGTTAAGAATCTAAGTTTCTTGTAGTTATAAACTTGTTCTAGTAATCAAGAGCTTTTATTTTGTATGAAAATTGAAGAATTTGAGACTAGAAAATTTTTCGATCACCACATAAATATTCAAATGATCAAAAGAATATTCCAATCACCAAAGATACTATTCCAGTGGCCTTCTAAGAAATTTTATTTCATAAAATTTTATAAAAAACCTATAAATTTTGTTAATCATTTTTCCTTGAAAACCATAACAAATTCTCAACAATTTATGAATTAAAAATCTCGAAAAGTTTAGGTGAGAATAGGATCGAGGATTGAATTGCATAATTAGACCATACTAGTGATGTGATTCCGCAAGTTCACGGGTCTCAAGTAGTACAGTTTAATATTGTCCCACAGGGAGTAATTGTGTAACTACCAGGCTTGGATCACTCAATTAATTGGACTATGCGATTTGTGTAAAAATGGAGAATTAAAATAAGAAATTTAACTAGCTAAAATAATAAAAATTAAAGCTAAAGAAATTTGCGAAAATTTCTAGGGGTTTAATTCGAATGAAATGTGTAAGCTTCAAGAATGGTTCCACTTTTAGCGCTTTCTATGGACTTTACCTGGATCAATTTATTAGGCGAAATTTGGTTGATAGAAGGTTGAGCCTAGAGTTTCTTAGATCCTTTTTCAAGGTATCAAAGGAGTGTTATGCAATAATCC